>QNGE01003612.1:4655-56278 GCA_008508345.1 Paragonimus westermani
ATATATATATATATATATATATATATATATATATATATATATATCGGGTTATCAGAACTGTACATGATATGGCAGTTAAGCTGATGTCTCTGATGATGATGACGACGTGTTGTGGTAGTTGGAGACCAACAGTTACATCAGACGTTGGAAGATGTGCGTATGTATGAGTCACTGGGTAGCACTGATACAGCGGTGTTGACAGCTGAACTAGCTGACCGTGTTGAGCGTCAAACTGTGAAACACAGCAGCATTTGTCAGCCAAATTAGCCTTTGAAATGTAGATTGAAAATTGTAAACATCGAATCCTTTTGAGTTGTCGGATAGATGTCAGTGACATTTAACCCAACAACGTTAATTGGTCGGTTGCCAAACAGGTGTAGACAAATGCACTGGAAAAGTGATGGCTCAGACGGCTGAGAGGCGACCGGTCAATTTCGAACGAGGTCAATGAAGACGTGGTATCTTACGCTATTATTAGCAAGGTGTCGATGTAATTTAAAAAATTACGTTGATACGCTGATTTTGAAGGCTCCTGGTCACGTGACTTAGTTTACCTCAGTGATGTACTTGTGTATATGTATATCCATGGTATCTTTCCACATTATTTTTTAAATTTTTCTTTCCTTTTTTCAATGCTTTTGTCACAGACCTTATACTGGGCTTTTATAATCCATTCCTCAGCTGTTACGCTTCCTTTTGCTCACAGTCCGAAATCGGTCAGTCGTTTTTTTGTTAGCTTGCAAACTAGCGATCATCCATCGTAGACCCAGAAGGGATTGAGAGGGATTTTGTGAATGATTTGTCCCATTGACGGGCACCGGTGGTCATTGAGACTGTGCCCAGCTTGTTCAGTAGAGCTGATGGATGTCACTTATACCGCTGACTGAAAAGGTCATCCGAAGTGGTAACATATCGTGGTCCACTACTGTCAAGATGACTGGTGGTCCTTATGATTCTCCTCGAAAATGTTACGGGGACTGACACTCCGGACTACACAAAGTGGAACATACCGGCTTGTATGTGTGAGGCTGCGTATTTTTGAACCTATCATCGACCTCTATAATACCACACTAAATCAAACTACCTTAATGTTCGTCATCCAATAGGAGTGTAGCCAAAGCTCAAATCCTTTGTAATTTTCTCACACCTTGGTGCGTTATTTAGATTTTACAAGTCTTCATTGATTGTGTGTGTCAGGTCAACTGAATTCTCAGAACGTCGGAACTTCGTTTTCTGAATCCAAGAAATGGATTTTCTCAGCATTATCGACGTCGTCCGTCATTGGATGCAGTTGTCTTATTCAGCAAAACGCATTAACTTCTTTTAGGTCGTCATACCAGCTGATTAACAATAGGGGATTTAGATTGCTTCAAGTTAAACACTTCTTACAATTTGTCACAATTCATCCAGACTTTCCAATTAATCCACTTCTAAAAACTATTATCATTGGTCGTAATGAAAATTCTGAACATTGAACTTCAGTGTCAATAGTTTGTCATCACTGACCCGTCTTACGAAAGTTGTCATGTGACCTTGCATGCTATCAGCTCTGTTAGCCATTATTACCACGTCAACGCTCTAAACTACGGTCACGCTTGTTTACTCTTCTTTGTAGCATTTTAAGCGCCAACTGTCTCGTATGTTTCCTCTTCATCCCGCCAACTTCCGTTCGTCTACTTCCAGTTCTGACCATTCGATCCGGCGAATGCGACCACCGGTAAGTGACTTGGATGCAGTTGCGTATATTTGTGTAAAAAAGTGGTTGATCCCTTATCCTGACAGTGTTATTTTAAGTACACTGTGGCGAACGATAGTGCAGACAAACTCGCGTATAGAAAAGGTCTCTTATAACGGAAGACGGAGGTTGTGTACTGTTAGTCACAACTACTAAGATGATCGGACACAACGATGAACGCCTTTTGGTGTTGGGAACTGCGTATATGGACTGGTTATTGGTGGCTGATTAGTCAGTGGAAATCATGTATGGGCAGAGCTTTCGCTTTCAGATAGATGTTCAGAGCGGTCCCTTTCAGGAATCTTCACTAGACTCTAGTTTTGCCCTTGTTAGAACTCTTCAGCAGTACATATTTATGTCGCAATCAAGACTTGAAGCCCGGCCACCGGTCACGTGAGTCAACTGTGTTGACTATTGCGCCACCAATCTGACAATAAATGCGACCGAATCATCGTGGGTAAACGTCCGGCTACGTTCGTTTGCTCGATTTGCGCAATCGTCTTTACAGTAGACAAGCTAACTATTTTGTAAAGTTCAGTGTGTGACCCCGCATTTAGAAATTGTCATGTTGAACTTGTGAAACTTGCTAAATTGATGTCTTGGATTAAGTGTAGGTACTGGTGAGGGAATATTGCTGAACGTTTAGGCCGTGTTCATTGTGAGCTTGATGGTGCTGTTGTGAACGCAGGTGCCTCATAAGAACGTGTGTGGAAGCTTCATATCGCGTCTGTTAGGGATATGCATTGTTGATGAGCTTGTAACAAGGGCGAAACTGAAGTCTAGTTTTCTTTCCCAGAATGGCTGTAAGGGTCTGTTTGAGTGCGACGGCTGCGATCAAAAATTATTCGTGCTCACCCGATATACAATACGTCGGAATGTCAGGTTTACCGTTCGTTCCCTGTCAATTACCGACTGAGTTTATCTCTTGGCCATGCACTCACTAGCACAACGTTATGAACAACCCTCACCTGTGTAACTTTGTCCGGTTTCAGCTAACGTGTCGACCGAGCATGAGTCTGGATTGACTTTGACCATTGTCATCGATATTGTATCATTATTGTTTTAGTGGCATTCATCAAACAGAAAACAGTGAATTCTGTTATCATTTTTTATTTTGCTGAACGTTACAGGTCTGTTAAACTATTATCAACCTTGGCAGAAAGTCACTTCTTGAATGTTAATTAATGCTCGCCAGAAACAGCTGACTTGGATGTGTATGAACATGAAACAGAACCGGCACATGTGGCCTGAAGTCGAATCGAGCGGCCTGTCAGATCTGTCGGATCGGGTCTCACAAGCACACTCTCATAGACTTTATCCTACGACCACACGCACACTCGCACATCAACAACTTAGCTACTTCAAATTGTGCACTTTTTGTTCAAGTCCACTGCAACACTACTCTAATCAGCAGTATCTGTTGTGATTGTGAACTACCTTGTAAATAAAGGGTGTAGTTACGCCTGCATCTGTTCCGGAGTAAAGACAGGCCGTGAACGCTTAGGGGCCCCGTTATGCACATTATTTACTCAATAATCTCATTTGTGACAGGTAATCTCTACAACTTCTGTACGCACAGGTCATATTTCTGGTGAATCCCATTTTCCATACGAAAAAACTAGCCAGTCGCTGTCAGCTACTGTAGATTGGCGGCGAGTACGAGCACGTGACCACACCACACGACAGTAAGCACTAGCTGCTGCACACCGTTATTAACTGTCCTTGCTAAATTCAAATCTCTGTCTGGTAAGACTGCTTCCATCTTTGTCTTCTTAGCGGATTCCCTTGTTGCAGAAAGAATCAAAGCAGCCGGCTGTCTTTTCCTCACCGTCAGCCCCGGATAGTTCTCCTCATGTGTCCGGCTGTTCTAGTGGGAGCAGTGGTGCTGTACAGTCACCAGCTGTGAACGTCGCCTTGAAGAGCGTTCCTGTAAACCAGTCTCCTGTGACCACTCACGAGGTATCAACGTCTTCTGAACCTACGCGACTTTCCCAAGGTACTTATTTTCTCGGATTCCTTATGTCTTACTGTCTGCCTGATGATACTCCATTTTACCTTCTGCTTCTATGACCTAGGCAACTGGACCGGTTTCAAACGGTTGAGCTACGACTCCCATTCATTGTTTTTGTTTCAACCTGTTCGTAACAATTCATTCTTCATGTCTTACCGAAGCTTTAGTCAAACAGCAGCCTATCACCACTTGATATATGCGAACGATTTACTTATTTCAGATGTTTGAGCCCAAATAAGCGTCTACAAACAGTGCGTTTCACACAGCTTTGCCTCTGGACGAGCTGTTTCTTACTTCATTCTGATTGTGCGGAATGTGAGCGTTGTTAGTTGTTGTTGCTGTCAGTTGCTTGTGTGCACAGAAGCAGTTCGTCAAAATTCTCTGCTCCCCTTGGTCATTCATTTTACCCCCTTCCCTTGAAATCCCTCTAGGCGTGTACCTCTTGATACTGCCAACCTTGATTGGCACTTATACCATTCTTCCCAAACACCAGCACCTTCCTCTATTAGACTGCAACCTGTGTGATATGTGTTGGTTTCGGTGACTTGGACTACTGGTTTTTTATCCTCAAGGCTCCATAAAAACGTATTCCAAAACGCACGGTATAACTTAACTCACTAAATAAGTTTAAAATGGTTATCGAATGCAAACATTGTTTATAGAACGGGCGTCTCACAGTCCCAGTTAGCCTTAATTCATTATCAGGTGACATTACGTTTAGCATCAACTCAATCTTTGGGGAATAGACAAACACCTTGAAGGCAGTTTTTTCTTATCTCAGGAAGGCGCCCATAATTACCGATTCAACACATCACTGGTGAACTTTTACCCTTTTTATCCCGTGGTTGTGTGGCCTTTAAGCACCAGTGTCGGTCATTTATATATTACCGTCTATGTGGTAGTGATAGACAAGAGGTGAGTAGCGGTCACACAACTCGATTCGAGGACAAAAGAATACTGATTGGAGAACGATTTTCTCAGCGATTTTATGTGTCCATTAGCATTACTCTCTTGTGTAACTGTACTTGTATAAAGTCACATGTGTCACTACCTTTATGTGCGCATGGTGCTGACTGCTCCAGATTTACGCATTTCAATTGAGAAACTTAGATTGCTGATACGCGCTCCATCTGGAACCCGAAACGTCACTTCTCGGGCATCACGCCTTACCTCTTGTGTGAGTATTATGCAGTGGAGAAAGCCGGAGATGTTCACTCATTCAGTTATAGTTATCGGTGCAACTGGAAAATGGCCACTGTTCAAGCCAACCGATTGTGGTTGGCACGAGAAATCCACTTAGTTTCTCTTGAAAATAATCAGCCCAGCTATCGAGAAATAGCGAGCAAAGGTCGGTCGACAAAGTTACTTTAATGGTTCTAGCACTTAACTAAAAACCTTGCTGCATCGTGAGGTGGAATTTTGTTTGAATAACGTGCATATACGACTGGCTGGTTGTTGATATGAAGTGAACAATAGAAATCCGGTTTCAATCACAGTTTTTTGCTATGTGTGGTCTGTCTACTTTCGCGTAATTGTTCAATCTTCGAAGTGATCTTTTCTGTGGTTTCCTTGCTAATTTGTTTCTGCTAGCTCCATCTAGAACCACTTTACTGTCAGAACTTTCTCAAAACTCAGCTGATGTAATTTACTAGTATTGTGTATGCATCCAAGTTTGGGGTTTCGTGGTGATATAATATTCATACAAAGATGAATGAAACTAAACAACGCATATTGGAAAGTTTCGCTTTTCTGGGCTAATTTTTCATTAACCTTTCAGTTGCCAGAAAGAACGAGATCTCATCATTCACATGTGTCACCCTTATTGTCTATCCATCCCCGAACGCTGTTAATTAAAAAAAAACCTTGTCTCGATAATTTACCCTATCCAAAACGAATCATCATACTGATATGGTCGTTGTACTTTGCACATTGTGTACTTTTCCTTGTTTAACTAGGATTTAACGTACAATCTTTATGGCCAGACGAAACTGCTCATATTATCTCAAAAGTCTGTTTTTACTAGGGTTCAGGTCGCCTATAGACATTGTTCTTTTCTATCTGCTCTTGTTGTTTCCGACTTATTGTATGTCTGTATCTACCTCCGGTGGCTTATTTGTTGTGAAGTTCGTTACTGATGTGGTAATTAACCCACTCCACTGGAGCTCTTGTCCTCCTCTCTTTGATATCCTGCGTTCATCCGTTCGCTGGGAGTTGGTGTTTAGGTCAGCTGATCACTTAAACCTTATAAACGACTCGAGTTCAGATTTGTGAGGTAGGGTGCTCAGTTTAGTTTATCTTGCTGTCAATAATTTATCGGATCGCGTTCACAACTACGTTGTGATATTCGTACATGTCTGACTATCTGTTGCTTTGGTTCATTTTTTTTTCCAGCCCTCATCTACCAACCCTCTTTAACTTTGGTCCCAGAGACACCTTCCGAGGAAAGTGATGAGCGTGCTTCTGTGAGGTGTGTGTGTATTTTAATGTAAACCGTTTCGTGAATGCTAATATCTCTTAGTTTTTACTCACACTGAATCATCTTTTCAAACACCCTATCATCAACAACATACCCCGACAGCAGTAGCCGTTTGGCTGGTAGTGAAGCTCAGTTGTTATGCTCGCGCCGTAGGACGGAAAGCGAGTCTCAGTTCAAGGATAAAAGTGAGAAAAAATGAAACTCAATACACAGACTCTGTTTCAACCCAAAAATTTATCATCAAAATACTCACATCTTTCATACAAACAACTGGCGGTTGCCAATACAAGTGAGACAGCATCCGCGTGACAACTTATCTTCGATTTTTTCGATACGGCTGGGTCTGTGAAACGACACTAACGTTTTTCGTATAAAATCCTTTTAATCAACATCTCCAGCCATCGGTCCTGTAGGTAATGAAGGTGTCGGCTGAGATGGTGGATCTCACTCCTCTGCTGGTTATTATTTGCACTGTTCCACCCCAAATATTCGTTTATCTGTCTCGTACCGCATGCCACTTGCGTCATCGGTGCTTCCTCTGAGAGATGGCTGGTTGGCACCCTTAGTGTGTGTCTGAACGTCCCTATTCTATATCTCTGCAGATTGAGCAAGTCAACTCGTTTTGCCTTCAATACCAAATATCTGATTCCTGATTGAACTGTCGATTGTCATCGGTACCACTGGATGTGTGTTGTTGGACACACTCCCTGATGTTTGACTAACGTAGGGCGGTTCACGTCCTCCTCCTTCCATACCCTGAAGCCATAGAATAATAATGCCCTCAGTTTCCTTCTCTATGCATCCATCTGGCTTTGATGAGTTGCCTTTCTGTCGCCAATGTCTACTGAGTTTGACAAATTTCCGACCTTGGGTGTATATGTCTATGTTTCGTTTCTATATCCCCACCACTGCTGATGCAATTATCTACAAACGATAATTTACCAACATCCATCTTGACTTCATCATCCAAAGTTTGATGGACGTATTCACCGCAGCATTGCAGAAGCAGTATATTTTTTACGCTTCAAAATGCTTCCTGAAGCGTTTAGCACTATTCTAGGGATTGTCTATTGTTGTTTTTACTGTTTGGGACCTATGAAGCTACGACGCTTTTTTAGTCATTATAGTCGATCTCATTCGGCCTTTCGGCAGTCATTCGAACTTTACCAGTATTCTTTGACAGCTGTAAAGCACCTTGCGTTAAATCTCCAGTGACAGACTTGAACAAGAAATGGTGAGAACGAACAGCTTCGGCGTACACCACTCCTCGTGTTGAATGTGCCACATAATTCTCCGTAGTCTCCAACCTGAGTTATATTTTGTCTTATCCACAGCTGCGTTGTACATCATTCGTGCACGCTCATCCAGTTGATACAGCATTATGAATAGAACTTCTCTCGGAGCCCCTTCTCAGTCACCTGATGGAATCTGCCAAATCCACAGTGTGAGCGTCTGGTGAAAGGCCAGTTGCCCGCTGGTAGTAGAGCTGAACGGACCTCATTGAACTGCCAAATGACCAGTCACTTCGCTGGATAATTCTATCCAGTGCATTCTTTTTGATTATTCTGTTAATTAGTACCATGACATTCATTAACTGGGCCGTGATCATCTAACCGTCAAGATAAATGTGAGCCACAAAGCTTGTTGTTCTATTTCGAACAGTGCTCGCAGACCGGCCGACTAGCGGCCAAAATCTTCTTCGGTAGCCCAACAAATAAAAACCATCTCGAGAAATGAACGTGAAAAAATCTAGTCGATATTTGCTTCTCACAAAACCATTGAGAATTGGTTGTGAAGTGAGGCTTGACTATTCGATATATCGCTGAATGTATGTGATTTTCTGAATGTCACGAGGTTTGTGTACCCGATCTGTTTTGCTGGCTGTTTGGATTTTGCCTCGGTTGTCACATCTTTTTTACAGTCCCAACTATTACCACGTTGTGACACATATTGTGGGTCCGCAAGTCTTCCAGTGGTTTCTCGTCTATGACACATACGTGTGTAACACTTCTTTGTTTGTTTTGTTACATGGCTCAGGAACAGGAACCGTTCTCGACTAAGATATAAAGTGACTTGCGCGGTTGAACCGCGCTCTTCGCATGTTAGGTGAACGTTTGCTGCACGAGACATTGTTTGCTGCTATCATCAACTATTCGGCAAATCTACGGAGTATTCATGCAGCGATATGGTCTCGGAATATGAAGACCTCAACAGTTTCGTTGAGTAGAGTTTGTGCGGATCAACAATCCGGATGGAGACTTCTGGGTCACTTAGATCGGTGGCCAGAAGTTCTCTCTGAGATGACAACGTACCGCAGCAATTAGAGTGTTCACATCTATTAATTGCTTAAACGGGTCGTCGGAGTTCGTAAAGCCATACGATAACAGTCCACCATTGTTTTATCCCTGAACGCTGGTTCATATGACGGTTGCAATCGATGATTCTTTATTCTACAACCTTCAGGGATAGAGTTAACGACAACTGAGTTCTCTGTTCTCTCAGTAATCTTCCTACTTGTATAAAATCAGCATTTTTTTTAACCGAAAACTTCTTTGATACAATTAAAAAACAGACTGTTTGGTGCCAAATCACTAATCGAGTTCCCTTCGTATAACCCAGCCTCAAAAGCTTTCTCGTACTCGTACACAACGACGACATCGAATAATGGTTGTTTTTGACTCATTTTCCGTGAACAGTTTGAGGAAATGATTAAACTTGTTCCGTTCCACTCTGTTGGGTTTCATTGCAATGTTCCGGAGGCTAACATACAGACCGGAATGTTCACATTGAGTTGCTTTTTCGATGGAATACATCGTGCACAGGTTGGCTGCTAATATTCCATGAGAGCGCGAGCATCGAACTCACCGTACTCCGTTTCATCCAAGTACACTTGTGAAGTGAAAGAGGCATCGTGTTACTAACACTGGTCATATGCCACCCCCATTATCTTTTCACGGATAAGTATTTCGTTTAGGTGGTTGACTAATACGACTTTTAGCATATACTGATTGATATCCACTAAAGGGTGTATGAAACACTTGCGTTTCCCTAAATTTCCGACCTAAACTTATTTATTAGTTGCGGCGATTAGCTCTGCAGGCGCTCATCAGTGCATGTTCCTGATCGGTCTTGACCATCGACTTATATGTCCTTACGTTTATTGCTGAACACTTCGAATGATACATGCTCTATCTTCATCACCTCTGCTTTCCATGACTAACTGAATCTTGTCATTAAGTTGGCCATTCAATTATTTTAGTTGTCATCATATTTTCTGGTCCTACGTTATTCGTTTGTCTGTCACTCCTCCTGATCTATGCATGCTTTTTCTGAATGTTGCCAGTAATGCCTGCGCGATTGTGCCCGAATCCACATCAGCCTCCATAAGTGATCGTGTCAGTTCTGCAGACGATGGAACGCATTCATCCGGCCTCGGCGAGTCTACTATGGTACCAGAACCGGTGTCCGAAATTAATGAAGTTTCTCCGGCGAAGACTGTAGGCGAGTGTTACTTTTTATGATTAGATTTCCCCATTTTGTGGAAGTGTGTGTGCGTTGATCGGAACCAGAGACTTCAGTTCCGTCCACCAAATCTCGGTATAATTTGGTACACCAACCTCACTGTAATGTTTTGCGTTTGTAGATTTTACACTGCACCCGACTTACTCTTTTGTTTTTGTTGTTTGCCTTGATGTTTTATAATTTTCTTTGAGGTAGTTCCAAAGATAAGTGTTTGTAGTGGTAATTAAAGGTGGTCATCAAAACGGACGTAACGGCATACCGATCAAGTCCATCAAATTATCTGACTGACGTTTGCACATTCTAGCAAGGAGGCCGGGTGGATCGAATAGAAGCCAGGCTTGATGCCGAATTATCCACATTGTTGAGGCAAGTCGGGCTACCCACCTTGCTGCTTTTGGCCACCCAGTGGGTGCACACAGGAGGTGTGTTGCAAGCGCTTGTCAGCCATGCGCCAATGTGTCCGAACTATCTCAACCGATGAAACGGAACTGTTTTACTTAAGGAGAGACTACCTGTTCCGTATGGTCATGTTTCGCAACCATGATGCGTTACCGTCGCAATATACAACACGTCACTTGGTAACGGACACCAGAATGTCTCGAGTTAGCAACTGTCCACTAGCCTTTGGCTATATTCAGAACGATTTCCTTCCTTACATCATCGCCGATTGTGATTTAACTCCCAAGATAAACAGAGATTCCAGTCAGATCCAAACAACCTCCACCTAAGATGACTATAATTCAGCAATCTGGAAGCAGTACTTTTCATTCTGTATTGTATCATATCATATAATCCCAATCACCAGGCGATCCAACGCTTTTTAGAGTTCACATCTGTAGTCTATGTTGGACGATATGTTCGGCATAGTGAACTATTCTGTTTTCTCAAGTAAATTTTACGTTTAATAACTGACCATTCAGAGATTCGCACAAGTCATTGTTGCTGGCAGCGTTGAGGAGAACTAGGTAGCCACAGCGGTCTTGCTGTGTGCCGCTGTGAACTACGGACGATAACTGCAGTCCATATCGCTACCTGAAATGTAGCCTTAATGTAATGAATGTACTTCCCAGGCTCCTATTATTCAACTTGTCATTCCGGAGAAGGTCTTCACTGTCGAAATCTAAGACTGTTCTGGTCTTTGAGGAAATAACTAGCACGGCATTGTTCGAACAATTGATGGAGGGTGGGGGGTCGACCATTTTAACTGCGGTAGAAGTAGTCTATCGGTAAGTTTTGTTTGATAGTTTATTGTAGTCAAATCGAACAGTTTGTTTGGCTCTAGACATTTGCGCTTGCTTTGTCAAATTCCACCGAAACGTTTAGTCACTTGAACTTATCAACCCATAGTCAGAGTCTAGGCAAGCTGACCAGTTCGAATGGCTATCTTGCACGCGACCCCGTCATCTGTAACTAGTTATGTGGTCATATTTGGGCATAAGCTTGTACTGGGGAGGTACAGACGATAGATTATGCACAAATTGGGGATTGTAGTCCCACTGACTGAGCAAAACTATAGTGTCCCAGCCAGCTCCCTTCTCTCAATAGAAGACTGATTCGGACATTCCATTCCCATGTTGTGTTGACGGTATCAGCTTTGGGTGCTAGGGGAAGATTGCAGAGAGTAATCGAACCGATTGTTGGTATAATCGCGGTTGTGTTCTGCTGGAAAAAAACTGCGTAAACTCTTGAGTCTCATTGCATGAAGTTTACTGTCAACTGGAACGCAGTCTAACAAAATGGGTGTCACTTAGATCGATGTTGGCGTCCATCTGTGCAGATATCGATAGCATAGGTCCCCCGGGGACAACGCGGATGAATGTCTGGGATTGATGAAGACATCAGTGAGACCAGCGAGTTAGAACCCGAATGTGTGTTTGAGAGGAGCAGCTTAGTTCATTTTCGATGTTTGTTTGTATTAGGGGACGATATCATCAAAATAACCTAACCGGATCGTCGGTGAAGGCTGATGAACTATTTCGTCAACAAAACACTGGCGATAAGCAACATAAAGCTTTTGAGACTTGTTTGGAGCGAAGTTCTACTCACCTTTTTTTCATCTAGGCCTTGATTACGTATATTTGAGCTTGAAGCATCTCTTAACCGTGGGCTTCTGTAGGTTCTTTTGGTATGGGATCCAAACAATGGACATGTGGGATTTTTCATCGGTTTAAAAAGTGGCTATATCAACTGTTTTTTTTCACCAGCAGCAACTTAATTCACATTGGTTGCAGGTTGCTTACATATCTGTGTTGCGAGTGAATCGTCAGATTTCTTTTTATAGCTGTACTTATGTGATTTTAAAGGCTTGAAGGCACGTTAAGCATACTGGGAACCCCATTCGCGGTTCGTGTTCGTGAAGATCTCAAACCTTTCTGAGAACGCATGTGCCATTTTACTCCACCTATACACCATTTTGTTTGCTTTCAAAATACGTACACGTCAATTTCCGCCATATGCTTATCATTCAATTACATCCATCCTCGGTTTTATTAACCAAACTGGACCCTTCCATGGTTATAGTGCACTTAAGTCTGATATTCAACCGTTAACTTATTAACATCAATGGTGTAGTTAGAAAAGTTGTTTGAAGTGCGCTTCGGCACTGATTTAAACAAAAATGAGTGCCTATATTGCTCATTTCTTCATCTTTCACTACACTCACTTTGTTATCCCGTTCATGGAGATGTGTGATTGAACCTCTGGTTCACTAACTTTGTGAACAAGCATATCATAGTCAACAACGTATTACGTTTGTAATTCACTGTACTCATCCGGGAAGTTCACTTTTTTATTCCTACAACAACGACTTTGTATTTAGACTTTTTCATTGATGGTTTTTTCAGTCAGAACAGATGTAATTGTGAAAGATATAGGTTTCCGTTGAACACGAGCCGATGACTGGTTCAGCATGCCCTTATGTGGCAAGTGCATCCACTGGCTGAACTGGCAAGCCACACCGGAGCACAGTAATGTCTTATTTACACTCGGTTACACATCGAATCCACTGCATTATACCGGATTCACCTTATTCCAACAGTTGCGCTACCTTTAGTTACCGGCTTATTTGACGTGGCTCAAAAAACAGCCATGAGCCTGACCAAAAGGTACTGTGGCTCGGGCCGCCGCTCACCTCAACAGTGACGTGGCTAGCTGCATATGTACGTTCTTATTGGCATGTTGTGTTACATTTCCTATGTTACTTATAACGGTTTTCGTGTATTTTTCTTGTTTTATTTTCCTACTTCCGATATGCTTTTCCTTCTGTACAGGCAAGGTATTGGTCTATGGAAAATGGCATCCTGAGCCTTACTACTATGCTGGACTGTTGGAACTTCCACAGTCAGGGTTTCGGTGAGTCAAACGATAAAATTGTTATTGACTTCGATCTTTTTTGCTACCACTAGGTACTGTATCTAGATTAAGCGAACTTCTAAAGTGTCCACCTGAGCTGGTTTTACTGAGATTCTGGATTATTAGAATTCTTGTTTCAGTGTCACTGATTTCCGACGTTTCTCTAGCCTCAGTGACTCCTAGAAGGGTCGGGGTGCTTTTGACACTCTTATGGGTTCTTTCACCTTTTTTATAGCACTAGGAACCTCATGCTTCAAGATTAAGCCATACGTGGAGCATCGGTTCGTCGCTTCGAGGCTAACCTGAGTTCTGTAATGAATAAATGGCGCGGTGTGTGATGGGTTGACGTCGCCCTGAAATGTTTGCAACATCAGAGTCTACTTAACATAATCAGCATATGTATCAACATGTTAGGCCTGCGTGTTCGAAAGCTCACGTACAACCGGTGCCGTTGCTCATAATGTTTAATCACAAACAGTTTACGAGCCGTTTTGAAAGACTGCGCTCGTTAAGGCGTTCCAACTTTTTTTCCATTGAATGGTTGGTATAAGGTCTGTTAGGACCCATGTTTAAACTTAGCCTCTCGGTGTAAACATTTCCACCTTAATTTGAGCACAATAGGACGGTCTGTTGAAGGTTCATCTAGGTCAAACCAGTTTTGTACATAAATGGTTATTGATTGGTAGAATTTACAACTTACAACCGTGTGAACTCTCTACTTGGAAGATACCCGTCGGCAATCACCTGTCATTAGTGCTGTAGTGTCACCAGTTTAACTGGTTACACTGAGGCGGTACAAAATGAACAAAGGGGAGTTCATGTAACATGTCGGAATATGTCGCATGTAATAATGTGAGGAATGTCTGACCAACTTTCATTGTAAGTGACGCATGGAAATACAGATAAAAGACCTACGGTGCGACAATTTTGTCACTGGGATATAGACATGGAAACTGTCGAGAATAACTCTATTTGGACCGTCGCTAGTGATTTGATGGTACAGCGAGTAATGCCGCTGGGCAGTTTGTGACGGATTCGAGCCTACCGGCAGACTTTCTGCAATTATCACTCTTACTTGTAACAATCCGAACTTAATTTTTATTGGTTCTGGTCAAAACCAGCACTCTCCGGGTCCACCCAACAGTGAAGTAAGAAAATGACCTGGTAAAAATACATTTGTGAACGATAGAACAGTAACGGATGATCTAATTTGACTGACGACGCTCCATTTTGGGAATTTGTTTTTACTGGGTTTTTCTGGCAAGCATAATTCCTGAACATCTCTTCTTTGACTGACGTTGTTTGTCATCGTTAAGGCTTCCCTCACCGCCCCGCCCGTCCCAGCAACTGACTGATCTAGTATCCTCGTCCCATTATCTTCCTGGCGCCGGTCGATGTGTGGGTAATCCTCTTCTTCGTCTAAGGCACTATTTGATCTCTTGCTCAGCTCCTCCGAAATCAGCTCCGTTGTCAATGTGCATACAAATGGGAGATCCACGTCTCGATACAAAATGAGAAAAAGCGCACAATAAGATTCCATCTAGAGGGTACAGACAATTTGGGTATGCACGGATCTCCTCTTTAAGCAAGTCAAAATGCATCCACATCTTTTATCTGTTCCACGACCGCGTTTAATCTGTAAAGGATCGAAGTAATCTACCCTGACAACCGAAAAAGATAGTTCGGAAGAATACGATCCTTCGGAAATGCCAGTGTCTACAATGGAAGCAAGTATTGAGTACATTACGTACAGCAGTTTGCTCTTGAAGGATTCAATGGCTACTTCAAGTTTAAGACAGAACTTGAAGTGTACCGACATGTTCACTCGCTGGATGACAGTGTAGTATTATCAGGTCTGGAGCAAAATGTTTGTCATCTAGTATGACGCGGTGGTTAGTTTCAAAATGTGCTGATGCCCAGTCCAGTCGACTTCCAACTCGTAACGAATCGTCAACGGTTCAGAATCCGAATTCAACGGGCCATTGTTTTGTCGCTACTTGCTGCAGTTGAACCAGCATAGGTCTTTGTGGAAACAATTCCTTTGAATTAGCTTTGACACACGTACGTCGGCGTCCTTAACTGCTTAGAAAGATGAGTCACCATCCGAAGTACTGTGATGATGGCGTTTGACATAGTGGGGACGTATAACCACGAAATCAGTGTAACCTTGCAATTCACCTTAGTAAGTTACTACATGAACGTGATAGGCAGCTGGACCAACTGGCACTTCCTAGTTTAGTGAAAACCCGTGTCCGCTGTTTCGGTCTTAAATCTCTGTCTGTCACAGAAGTCTTTAGGTTGTGTCGGCCATGTAACTTCATATTTCCACGGGAATTCCGGACCGTTGAACCACTGTTTTTTTCTTTGGTTTCTTGGGTTTCTACCTCGAAACCCTAAATCTGCAGGGTTCTGTTTGGTGTCCAGAAACCATCAATCGTTCGAACCACACTGGTCGTGGATAAGTGTCTTTTATCGACGAACATTTCAAATAGAGTAGATATGTTACGAATGAGTTGAAGAACAATTATTGAGTCCGTGCGGAACTTGACGGATTGACCTTATTTCGGTAATTCATCTTTAACGTCGTGGGCCATCATGTCAACGAAGGATATACTCACAACACGCATGAGAGCTGCTGTCGACTTTCTGAGCACCAAGGAACGGTAGGTAGATCTAGTCTAGCCTATTTAATTGCTCCGTAGCCTATTTCTGACGTATATGAGAAGCCTCGTGACTCCATCTAATAGGATCCTTCCAAATTTCTTGACTTGAAAAAACGAGACATTCGTTGTTCCGTCAACCCATTCAGGCCGTGTAGCCATTCTTCTGAGATAACAATCTTTTGCGATACTAGTTCTTCGTCCCAGTCGGCCTTTGTCCTACATAATTTTTGCGAAAAGCGTTTAGCGGTCAATAAAGCTAGAGCAACGAAACCGGGGGTGGGGCGCAAACAGTGAAACTACGTAAGACGAAGTTGGCGGTCTGGTGGTTTGACGTAAAGTGTATACCATCACTTTGTTCATCCCAAACAACTCCAAAGGTCGTCCGTGCTTCCCTCTGTTGCCGATCATGTTTTGCTGTGACACAGCTCACGTCGTGCATCGGTATGCCAGTGAAAGTATCTTGTGCGTTGCTATAAACTTTGTCAGATGAAAGTCACCTTTGACAGTATGTATGCCTAGTCTCTGTGCCCATCAAACAGTCATCTAGTGGAAAGGCTTTTTTAAACACCTCCATAGATTGGCCATGGGTACCAATGTTATCTTCTATCGCCTGCTTCAGGGCAGGATGTGCACGGCTTGGTGAAGAGATTGTCCCAGAAATACGCATCGCCATTCTATACGCCCTAGGGTTTTGAAGTAAGTCGTCTTTAGACCACCACAGCAATCTTAAGCTACCACCATCGTCAGGAGATGTGTTGAACTGATGAGACATGGCTTCAGCTTCAGTCACAAATACATAGGGATGTTCAGGGAGCCCAAAAAGCACACTACATAAGTGGTTTACTGAGTGTGGATCAGTATACAGCTGGGAGTTCAAAGGAACCCTCTGGCGTCTTGTAGCGTGATCAACAACTATCCTACCTTTGGCAGGTGTCCTCGATTTTATACTTAACATCATCTGACTGACTGCCACATGCTCCAGCTCTGTGATGTTGAACATCGTATGTTTCAATTGGAACCAGACTCACTTTCTTTTTCAATCAGTTACAACTGGTTCACTCTGTCTAGTGGTGACGTATTGTCCTATGTTTGGAACAATCCTGATGCGCCACCTTCTGGCGCATTGTGCGTTTTTAGTTGTTAAGATTACTGTAGGCTAGTTAACTGTTGTTGGCGATACTTGGCTGGCCATTCCTCCAATGTTGACTTATCTGTTAGTAATCGTCAACGAATGTCAGAGACCTCCTCGTATACTCAATGGCGGTGCGACCTTCAACAGACATGAATGAACTAGGTTTCATTGGATCCAAAGTTTAATTTACTCTGTAATTGAAATGGCACTGGTACATCACCAGATGAGTGGTATACTGAGGTTACTGGTGTGCCGGTACAGTCTCCCATCTGTGTTGGCTCTAACACCACCCAGCCCAGAGGTCGAGGTGCAGCGTAACGGTTTTTACTATTGCCGAACTTCTGATTCAAGATCCAGTGGGCCGGCAGTACGTCACATCCAATCAGCAAGGAAACGGCACACCACTTGAGTATGGTCCTGTTCTCAGTTACTCACCTGTGGGCACAAAACGAGGCAACTTGGTTGTTGTGCAGATCGAGCTCAGTTAATCGTGAGTCTTTCATTCGCATTGAATTTTTCTATGGTAAATGATAACGGTTACCTGAGCTTTAACATCACCAGTTAATGATTTCAAAGTACTCTCACTGAGTTGACCTTCGGTGCCCACCTTTTTTCAAGTAGCACACACTCTCGGTCAACGTAACATTCGGTCCATTATCCTGGAAGCATAATTTTTTAAGGAGCTTGAGGGCCCTTTGATTTTAACGAGCACCACTGCAAGTTTCAACTTGCGTTTACTCGATAAAGCTGTTGCATGGTTTACCTTACCCTCAATTTCAGTTGGCGATGAGTTTCAATGTTTATATGCTCCATTTTCTCGGTATAGCAGTAGATGGTGACGTTGATATCATCAATTTAGACCAAAAATGCGTCTTGTCGTACACACCTTTGAGCGGTAAATCGGTTTTAAACACAGGGAACACAATTTTATCTCTTTGACAGCTTCATGGCGACCGTCAGCAGTTACATAACTGAGCTCTAGGCATCGGCCAATATATTGTGCTGCTTTTCGCTAAGCACATTGCAGTTTGTGAACATCCGTTTGGATATAGGAGGTGCAGTCAAGTGCGAGTTACTGCACAAAGCCACTGAATTGTGTATAGGTTTCAATCATCCTAACGTTACAATATGTGTTTCCCACCGGTCTTTACCAACAACTGATATTGGAAAGTGAAACAGGTATAGTTAGACTTAGAATGTAGCACTACTTCTCGATTCGCACACGCGAGGTCCTTTACAGATCGTTAAGTCCCATTTCTACCTAGGCGCGGTCGTAATCTATTAATACACATGCAAGCTAACATCCTCAATAGCGTCACTAAGGTGGCGCTTCACGCAGAACATTATCAAACTCACCAGGATCGTTTGGTCTCGGGTGTTCAATCCAATTCGGGATGAATGACTTCTCTCCTCCATTGCGGCTTAGACTTGAGGTAAGCTGGATAGCGGTATGTGACGATTAAAGCGTCCGTTTGCCAGTGATTCAACTAGGCGTTTACCACCCACTACGGATTTTCGACTTAAGTAATTGTCATCGGATCCTCGTGACAAATCACCAAGGGTTCCTACAAAGGAAGTTCTCTTACGATGCTTTCTTTTGTTAACTCACAGGTAAATGCGCCTTGGAGCACCTTGTTTAAGTGGCACATATGTGACAGCTGGAAGTTTAAAGGCACACTACGATGGACCTTCCGTTCAGGCAAATCACATTGAACTCGGTTTTCATTTTACCGGTTTTGTCAACGTACACTTCGGCTTATTTGTATTGGCGGTAGCTTTTTCTTCGCATCGCGCGTTCGTTTACAGGTTGTACCTTTTTTTAAAATTGTCGTTTGTCAGAAATGGTAACAAATCAGGTTGATGTAGTAAGTTCAGCTTGTCCCGTCTGGTACATCTCTGTGTAAATGTCGATCAGTAATGGATGATTGATTTATTACACCAAATAGTGTAGAAATTCCTAATGTAGTCACGAAAAATATTGTATAGCAAGCAAGCTGGTTTTCAGTGATTCTTCATTGGGCGAAATACATCACATTCATTTCACAAATTTTACGGGGGAATCGTTGTGGAGTTAAACGGGAAACGAGCGGTTAATGAGGTCAGTCAATTCAATGTCGCATCGCCATCAAGTACCCAATCGAACGATAGGTCCTGCCAGGCTAACAGGATGAGGGCTTGACCTAGGTAGTCTGAACGGAACGTTTCTAGGCCCGCAAGAGTTGAGTTGACAGGCGAATTCCAATAGTTTCGGGTGTGCATAGAATCCTACGCGTCAGTACCTTGGGCAGCGTGGTCCTAACTCGGTAGGTTGGGCGAAATGTGTCCGTCATACTGACAGAGTGTTTCGAATCCACCAGGTGCGATAGTGTGACACTGTTGACATATTTTGTTATCTCATGGTGACCCAGACTGAGTGACGTTCACGGACCCGTTGAGATAAGCGTCTGTTCTTGCGGCCAACATAACTGGTATCACAGGAACAAGTGAATGGGCACACGCAGAACGACATTGTAGGAACGCGTACTTTATCTTTCAGGCGTGGGTAAAAAACCGGATTGGACGTAAAGTGGACACGTAATTCAGCGGCGAAAAATGTAACAGCACGTGAGCCTACGCGTGATAGTTTCGGTAGCGTATCGCCCTTGAAGGGCAGTCCGATGTGTACCGTTTTCTGCTAGGCGTGGCTGGTATTTCATTTTACTATTGCATGGCTTTATCTATGAATCTTTCGGTTAGCCATTTCGTATGAATATTGTACGCGCAAATGCCAATTTTTCGTCAGTAGTGTCCGTCAGAATTCTTGCGGCCTCATCCGTCAAACAATTAATTAAGTTTCTTTTCTGGACCAATGGTACAAACTGTTTGAGTGGATGTACTGACCATTCCAAGTACCATTTCTGTGTATCGCGTGCTGAATTGACTCATCATCTCGTAAACGTACATCGAACAAGGGTGATTGGCTATTCGTTCTGAAAATTGCAAATATTGGTGTGCGAATTTGAATCTGGCAAAGAAGTTGGCCAGATTTACGTTCTTGTCGACTACGCAAAGATGCCGTCAACGTGCCTTTTATAAAAGTTGCGTTGGCCCGTCGTTCATTAACCACTTAATCCCCGATTATCTCTTCAGTAATTCCCGTATAAAATTTTGTAACATAACTATGGTGTATTCATCCTGGTGAATCACTGTAAATAAGTTTGTTCACTACACGTTATATCAATTTCAAAGTTCTATTTTGTTTAATTGACTATATTTATTTTTCAACCGTTTACCGGAAAATATTGGACAATTTTTGGAATCTGTTTTTCCTCATCGCCTTTGCGAAGTGACTTTCTACTGGTTTCCTCAACCGTTTCCTATTTGGTAGACTTAACTGTTACGAAATCCGTTTTTGCGATTCACGCAGGGTCATAAAATTTGTGCGAGATGTTAGATTTCTGCACTTGTATCTAGTGGATATCAGTGAAATCCCCCTAGGTCACTTGCCCGAATTGACTTCGACTTACTGCGGTGCACTTATTTCTTATTCCGAGTGTTCTTTCCATCTCGGGAGATCACGAAATGTGACATACCACCGTGATATCCACGTGCGAGCATACTGCATGTTGCCCTTATCTCACTACGTTCGGCATTGAATTCAATGCCGTTCTGAATATTGCCAATTACTTGGGACGTTTGTTTGGTGTGACTTGAACTTCACTCGCGTGTTTCACGTACAAGAACATAGCTCTTGGTTGGACTTATAACCTTGTTACAATTTATCAGGGGTACATGTTCCTTTCAATACGGATACTCCTAATTAGACAATGGTGTTCATTTTATTGTCTGACCTCTGGTATATCATTATTACAGTGACAGCTCTGTCTGTACAAATTCGGTCTACATTTGTATCGCTTGTTCACATTCTGACCTGTCAGTCTACTCGTACACTTCGATGACGGTTCGAAAGCTTCTCTCAGGCCAGCGGATATTTTATATATCAATTTGTTGCCGATAAAAGCTGAGGTGAGTTCTTCTGTGAAATATCTATGATTGTGTATGTGTAACAGCCAGATCAGTTGAAGGAAACAAGGCATACAAATAACCCCCCACCCACCCCGAACAAAATTTTATTACTGCTTTATGGTATTTTTGTCTTTCCTATGTATCCAGATGGTGGAGGTAGGTCAATTTTGAATGTTCATTTCTCTTCACTGACTTACGCATTAAAGCTCGGAAATCGTTTCGTTGTGTGCAAACGTAATGGATAGTTCGGGTAACTTAAAATGCGCAATGTTCGTTTTCAACATTGAGAAAGCTAATGCGCAGAGAAACCGACTTATAGACAGCACTCGAACAATTCTTGCATGAAATGTGCATCGAAAACGTACACGTCTGGACAACGCTTTACAGGCCAATAACCACTCATCGATATGACGAGGTGGTAGAGCGGACAGGCTGACAATATAGTTATGAGGTTTTGTGATAATCGTTTGTAAGAGAACGATGCTGTCGTGCGACTGACTGAGTTCGGCCAATGTTCAGCAGTGGCTTATCTGACTAAACGGAGCCGCTGATTTTCCTACTCTTAGCTTATGGTAGGACGTTGCATATTGCAGTGTAATTGTTGTTAACAAACTATGTCATCAGCTGTCACACCGTCGACCAATCATTTAGGTGGCATGCGTGGTGGCTATTCGGTTAGGTATCCTGTGTTGACCGGTAAAATTCACAGATGAGCAATGTATGTAGGTTCAACAATGAACAGCCGGATGTGGTTTGCTCATCTACTTGTGGTACCCCAAAGAACCATTGAACAGATAACAGAATGGAATAACTAGTATACTTTATGGTCGATGTTCCTCATTCAAAACATACTATGTATCCCACTATACTCTGTCATAATGCCAACTGGGGTCAGATTCCTTGTCCACTTACAACCAATGCCCGGATTGGTCTTCGGCCCCCGCGGATTCTGAGTCAAATGACACAACTAACTCACGAATGACTTGTCAATTACAAACAACAAGACTTTTCAACTTCTGGCACCTTGGTGCTGAATCGATGATGTCACCGGAAGTTAAGCGGCTACTCGAGCGGTTTAAGCAAGGATTCCTTGAATCACCCACAAATCTACGGAAGGTGCTACCAACTGGTCTTCATCATTGTGGTCTACGTAACTCTGAAATTATATCGTTGGGGAGTCTTGTAGATTTCAGTAAGCATTAAGCTCCAACTACCTGTTTACGTCGTTACCAATTTTACGTCAGGAATCCCGATTAATTGTGTTGTCTTTAGTGACGAAGATCATCTTGAAAGGATCACACTGAGAATCTAGTTTAGCCTTAAGGTTATGGTTTTAGTTTGAATTGGTAAACGGGGTGGGAGAAAATTGGTCATAACCTCAGGAGTATTGAAATATCCAGTTGATCTGACGACGAGTAACCTTAAATATATGCGCGTTTGCTCTGTATGTTCCAAAATCTTTTCTCTTTCATTGCATTGTCCATTGTAAACATAGACAAAAATTGACCGTTAAATCACACGGCGCGTTGTTAGTCATGATGTTTAGTTCATAAGTATGTACGCACTAATTTGTTCCCAGTCCTGGCTAGACGACGGTAACCGTAACAAACTGTGGGAACGGGTGAAACATGAAGCGATAAACGATAGTAACCTTCACAGGGAATTCCCATACGCAACTGAGCGCCGGATCAGCCACCATCACTGACTCCGAAAAAGGCAGCCAATGGAGTTCAAGTCAGTTGCAACAAGGGATCAAGTATGGAGTTTGAGTGGTGTATCAGACACACAACGAAGAGGGCACTGAATGCCCGATCACTGTTGGGAGCACAAGTGAACACAACGCCACAAAGACTTAATCTGCTTTGTGTATATCCGTGCCAGTGAAATGTTTAGAGGATTATTCCCTCGTCTAAAACCGTTTGTAAAACAACGGTCCTCAACCCTCCCTCGATGCCACCTGGTGGTAGATGTCAAAATGGTCAGGCGCCAATGAGTTATACCACATTCTGGTTTACTCAGGTTGTCTCCAGTATTCTAGAGGAAATTTATTTGTAAGTGACCCTCGTCTGTGCACTGTGATGACTGTGCTGTGCAGTGCGTTCTGAACGAACCAGTTGACGTTGCTCTATCCATTGTTAGTGGTCATACAACGGCATGATTACACAGGAACTGGTCGGTACCGAGGCTATTTCCACCTAGACAGGAAGGGGCTAATAGTGCATTGAACCCAAAATCCTTCTTCAAGTGGAATGACTTTATGATCACTGTGGTGTCTTTACGCAATATTAAGTTAAGGAGTGTATTTTGTGAAAGATGACTGTATTTCCACGATTGTTGTCCGTTCTCTGTAGTCAGCAACCACCACACTTTCGTGAATGGACCACGTACGCAACACCTATGTTCTATTATCACGACTGTTGAATTCCACCTTTGTTCTGCAATATAGGGGAAACCTCATACTGACTGATACCTCTTGTCAATCCAACACAAAGATGAGGTACATCGCTTCCGCTGGTTTCACTCACCTTCATTTTATCAGCTGGAGAAAAATGCGTCTTTCCTCATCACAACCTCTTCTTGGAAATGTGATCGATAGGATATACCAGGGCTTTGGGACGAAATGTCTCCTTAGAACTGTAGTGCATGGAAAGATCGTACAATTTTCGCGTAACTCGTCTTCTACAAGAGTTTCCCCGCAGGAAGTTAACCTGCTGTCCTCTAATCCCAGTTGCATAGACGGATCAAATTGGGAATCAGGCTTTTTTCACATTTATGACATCGATCCTTAGACAATGGCACCCATTTTTTGTCTGATGGATTTCATCTGCTGTAACTGTGAGTGGCGACTTCCCGTTTGAATCACATTTGTTCCAATAGTTTATACATGTAATTTAATGTATCACTCACAATCTGATGAGCATTCTGGACGATTTCATTGAACACCAAAAACCACGTTGGTACAGTTAGTGCAAAATACGATTGATGTTGGTTTGCTGATAGAAACAATGTTATGAAAAGCTGTTGTGGTGTTTTAATTTCGTTGTGAAATGTAGACGGTAACAGTAATTGGGTGCCGTCTTAACTGATATTGAGCCTTCTGACGTGAATTTTATTTAGATTTCATGTTTTACATATCACACAGCGTGTCTGAGCTGCTTGTAAAAAATGTATCTGTCTCGTGAAATAACAGTGTAATTTGAACTCTAACGACACTTCCAATTTTTAATCAAAAATGTTGAATTGTGACCTCCTGATGCTCATGTTTTGAAGTCGAGCCCGATGCTGTTGTTGTCCCAGTTGTCTTTCTGGTTGCACGCTTGTCCCACTGTCGTACCTGTTTCCGTTGCAGGTTTATGCAGACTGGTCTAATAGTGGTGAATTTTGGGCAGATTGCGTGATTGAGGCACATTTGATGGATTCCCGTCTACCGTATTTGGTTCACTGTCGTACCAATGGCGAACGCAAGGCGTGAGTTTACGGATGCAGCCTAATGTAGCTTAGTTGTATTTTGTTCAGTCGTCGACGACTATATCATTCATTTGTGCATTCTGTGGGAGTTTGTCTGGTATGCTTCAAGAGCATCGTGCACGAGAGCTCCGAGGCTTAGGAACCGGAACTGAATTAAACTTATCACTTCTAACAGTCGGATGCGTGGTCACTGTTTCAAACAACACAAACATGCTGCATCTCAGATGCCACGATCGGGATGGCATAGTGCTAATTGAATTTGTGACATCTGTTCGGAAGTCATGCTCACATTTCCCATGTTGTTATCTTGTTATACATGATGGCGGAAGTGACTAGTAGACAGCGTAAAGCACGGATCAGTGAACACTTCAAATCACATTCTGTTTTCATCGGCATTTTGTAACCGCCTATTTCCCTTCAGAGATGAGCGTTCTTTACAGTGCTGGCGTTATCGTGAAACCCAGTATTGGTTTCAACCTCATCTGTTGTTCAACGTAGCCGAGTGGGCGGAACGTGCTTGGCATGTACCTTTCATAATGCTTTGATAACTCATCTCATTACCTT
This sequence comes from Paragonimus westermani, assembly GCA_008508345.1. Classification (NCBI taxonomy): domain Eukaryota; kingdom Metazoa; phylum Platyhelminthes; class Trematoda; order Plagiorchiida; family Troglotrematidae; genus Paragonimus; species Paragonimus westermani. The sequence goes on from QNGE01003612.1 coordinate 29,583, forward strand.
AAGATATCTTGCACTAGTTGCACGAATGTTTGTTGTATTGCCCTTGAGGCGTAATAGATCTCGATATTTTCTAGTTGATGTTTCGACTGCTAAGGGCTGGGGCTTTGGAGAACCTGTACATCCACTGCGGTGAACACGAGCTACGTCAGTCTGTCGAAGCGTAATCCCACCAATGTTCATATATCGTAGTTTGGCGGCGACGTTATGGAACTTATTGATTTGGCTGTACACCTAGGCAACGGACATGTGGGTCACACACACAACATTCGTATTCATAGGGAGTGGACAGTTTCGTCTAGGTTGAGTCGTCTTTGCATCGAAACTCAAAAGTCACGCTTATAAGACTTCAGTAGTAGCAATTCAAATGTTAATTATGATTGCTGAAGGTCCGAGATGTCAAGCGGATTTAGTTATTTGGATGAAGATGCATGCGTTCATTCGCACGCACTGAATGAGATCAGCCACTTACGGTAGGTTAGTTTACAATAGCTGCTTTCAAAAATGCTCACTCATTCACACTCCAAAAATGTACTTATCTCGAGGACTCCAAGGAAATGCCAACCTATCTTTAATCACACTAATGGTCTGCTTGCCGACCTGAGATACACCAAAGCCGTATTTACCCTTATGTTCCATTGACTTTCACATAATTTCTGACTACTGTGTTGGTTTTTTCAATTATTCAACTTCTAGCTTAACTCACGAATAAATCGCAGTATTAGTCATTCTTAGAACGAGAGTTATGAGATCTTTGGGGACCTATAATTTGTATGGTGACATGGTATTTGTGGATTTATTTTTCGACGCTGTCCTGAGATGTGTAGATGAGTAGAACTGAAATCAACGGAACATTAAAATGCTTTTATAAATTAACTTCTAAAAGCCAGTGTCATTTTTTCAGATGTGACTAAAAACAACTACTAGTAATGTATCCTAAGTAGATTATGTGCAGTCAAAAATTATCGGAAAGCTTAGTGTTAATTGCAGAAGCACTATTTCGACGTTCTTTTAGGCTTTCGAAAATCAGTGCTCCTTGTCAGTGTAAAAATGGTGCGGTAACAGAAACCAGGGTTTCCAGAGTTTATACCATCTTATTCAGTTTTGGTGTTTCTGCAAACTTCTTAAGCTTATTTCAGAACGCCATCTACCCAACGGGATTAGATACAGTTGGTAGTAGAGTCTTCACGCACTGTCCAAAGGGATACAGATGATTTGTAGGATCCATTTCCAAAGGGTTAGGTGCAGTTGTCACAGTCTGATAAAGTTCGATTATGTTTAACTTACGTCGAACAGAGATAATCGCACATTACCATTATGGAACCGTTTCGTATGCAGCGGTTAGACGCAAGAATGAAACTGTACACAAATGGCTTTATCGGGAAATTTTTCTCGTGGAAAGTTACATGATTTGTCTAAAATACTAAACACAACTATCCTATAAATGCGTAGTGTATATTTTGCACTATATCGTTCGGACATTACCGTGAATTCCAACGCACATTGCACTTTTTAGACTATCACCACTTTCTTATAGAAGCTGATTACTTTAGTGTGATCTCTTGAATCTTTTTCTCGTTCTACTTGTTTTTCTCGTGTGCTATGTTGTGAAAGTCTGGGTCGAAAAGATGTCTCTATACATCATTCACAAGTTACTCTGTTACGTTCGATGGGTCAATTGCCGGAATCCACGACTGCGGCATTTCGCAAGAACAACTCCTCCGGAGAAAAGAGGGCTACTAGAAGTGCCGATCGTCCCCAGTCGAGATCGCTTTTGTGCAGTCCCGACGTGAGTGTGACGTTTTTTTCAATGTTACTTCTCCACATCAAGCACTTAGCCTGCGAAACACTTATTATCCACACCACGATGGGAGGTCCCATCTTGACATTGATCTGATTGTGCTCATTTTCTTTAGGTCGATGGACGGCGCCGTATTTTAACTTCTTTAATCACGTGTGCATTCTCGTCTGCACAGCTAAGTTCACCAGCCTTGTTGCCACTTTCTGCTAGTGCTCAACCCAATCCAAACGCTAACCATGTATGGCATGCGGAGTAAAGATACGGTGGAATCCTTCATCGAGCGGTTTACGTCTTTCAAATTTTTCGTGCTAGTATGTGTATGCAACCTATGAAACAGCATTCAGCCCATGATTGAGACTATCGGCTGCCCGTACCAAGTGGCCTGTTCTTAAATGACTGTAAGCTTAGCTATAAATACCAGACGCCTGTATAGGGGCCTACAGATGACACTTAGCAAAACACCTACTCCATAAAGGACACAAAATCAAAGTTCTTGGTGCGTTCTCTGTAATGTTTTGAAATAACTGGGAACACTCTTCAGTTTACCAAGTTTGTGACTTTCAAACGTGACAATCACCCCATGTTCAAAAACAGTATGTGAACGCTGTTGTTACCCTGATAATCAGTATTCCAATACTCTTGCGTATCATTTTCATGTCCATCTGTCTAATCCCTTAGGCCATGACTTCCACTCAGTGGAACTTTGACTCTTGTTTACGATTATTTATATGTCCTTGTGTGACCGGAGTTTTACTCTGGAGGGCATCACATGATTTGCGTCTTCTCACCGCTTTCTTAAGGTTCATCAGAAGTACGAAATTTTCTGATTACCTAACTAAAAAGAGTTGATAAATGGGTCACATAATTAGCTCATTCATACCTCATTAATCAGTGGAACGTTATGTCTCATCGAGGTTGATAGATAATGCCTACATGTCTTTCTATCACCACTAGCAATGCACAATTTGAGATGAATCCACATTCTAAAAGTGGGTGGGTTTTAGCGTACAGGGTAGCCTACCACTCACTGGCTATGAGTTGTTCTCCTGTTAGGCATCTGATTGAAACTGCATCATCAGTTGAACAGCCTAACATGTGGGCAACACCCATTCGACCTACGGATGGGTGCACTCCAGCGTTATGGTAACATCATCCGTTGGTCTCTTCAAACATGGGTTCGATAGACTTGTTCCGAAAACCACTCCGACTCTTCAGATGGATTGTCTGTCGAAAACGCTTTGGATTTTCCACATCTGCCCGTTATGTAAGATCTTTTGTGCATGTTTGTTCTCTCTTATCACTTTGTGCTAACTCTCTCTCTCACTCCTAGTTACTAGATCATTATGCGTTGACTTAAGTGATTCCCAGTGGTCATGAGCATGACCCGAAAGTACTGTAGCTGACTAAAACTGTGACGTGAAATAACGAAAAAAATTGCTAAGGATAACAATAGATAACTATGGGGCCATGCGGAAGGACTAGAGGTGGTATAAATGCAGATGCCCCACTGATTACGGCACATTGCCATCGCGATTCCAACTCCAGGCTGATCATGAGGTTCAACTTCGGCGTCACCAGTGATTATGAACCAGAAGCGTTTTAAATTGACAGTTATCTGAAGGTCAACTCAAGTGAATAACGATGTTGAGGTCGTTGATTCAGGTCTTCGACACAAGACACATGTGAACCTCCGGGCTTGAAAGAGTAGTTGCGAATTCAGTTTTTTGACTAGCTTCCTGGGGATTGTTGGCTTTGAGAGTGCCAATGTTTACCAGTTGTTTCATCACTAGATAGACGTTATCACCGGAGGGTACCCGAAGGCAGGAAAAATGAGGGTCGAAGTAGAAGCAGAAAGGGATAAGGGGGGAACAACGTCACTGTTGGAAGACCGATAATTTTTTAAACTTCTCGGTCGTTTATGCCACCTAAGGACTCTACTTTAAGTACACCACCCTGAGTTTCTGATTCGAAAGTCAGACTTGCGAGACAACAGGGGATGGGTTTTCTTGTGAGACTCTACCGTGAGTCACCGGCTCCAGAATCTGACTCATACCATTATACCGTCCATCTGTCGAGATGTTCAGCACAGAATGTGGTGTTCGTGAACGTTTTCAGCTTAATCTACTCACTAAACTCCTTATGACTCGTTTAATTTCTGTGGTTTCTCACTTATCTCTTTGACATGAACCATCGCAATGACCCTGTTTGTTCTTCTAATTGATCAACACCACCTGGTGCTCCCAACGAGAAACGATCGTAGTCTGGTATCGATGTCCAGGCTTGTTTGCTATGACGTCAGCTATACACAACGTCAACAGTGCTTGTGCAAACGATGTTCATCGTTTTTTGATCACATAGCCGCTGTGTGGTAAATTAACCTGTGTTCAGTTCCCAGGTCCTGTTATCATTTTCAGCTGTGGGCTGTACCCGTGAGCGCTACAGGTCGGGCTGTCTATCGTCCAAGAGGCAGTAGAGTAGTAAATAATTACAAATGCGCTGAAAATAAGAGAAGGGAAGAAGGCAGGGGAAAACAGGAGACACTGGAGCTTAAGGATGGAGAAGACGAAGAACTGACAGCTTCGCGGATGTGATCTCGTCAGTGATTGCGACACTACCATGTCCGAGAGCTTTGTCATCAAGCCGCGTGAATGGTCGCGAATTCTCTAATCGGACAGAAAGCATCCAAAGAGTGACGTCGAATATGTGTTACAGACCGTTTGCCAGGATGAGAGATTTAACCGCGCAGATGGTCACCTGTGTATACGAACGCACGAGAAGCAGCAGCCAGTGAGGTTGGTGGGAAGAGAGAGAAACTCATATGCAGCGGACCACAGGGTTCAAGTCTGCTACTGTAACTGACGACAGTGATACGGTTCAGTGTTTGTTTTGGTCCTCCTAATGGCGCTGGTATAACTTCAGGTACCAGTCTTGTTGTGGACAGCGTCTGTTTCACCGTCAAGTTTAGGTCCCACACGACACGTTAACTTCTGCACGTTGATCTGCTTGTAAAAGTGTCTTGTTTGTGGTGCTGACGGGCATCAATAACGCATCAGTTGATGATGCTAATTTATTTGACCTCGCCTTTTTCCAACTGCTTGCGATGAGTTCATGCTCCGTCAACAAGAAACCGGCAGCTGTGATATTAATGTGTTAGGCTCAGCGGTTCCTGGAATTAGGTTGCATGGGTACAAAAGTGTACCACTACCACCGACTGTAAATTAGCTTAGCTGACTTCTGTAATTTGGCTGTCGACCTTTCGATTACCGTTGACTTAAACAAATAGGTTATAAAAGGGGATTAGTAAACCGCTTCACGCAGTCCTCAAAAGGACTGTTTTGTGTGCCCAAAGAAACAACATCATTGAAATGATTGCTCAAAATTTCGTTCCAATCTCTGATAGAGAACAAGGAAGTATGTTCAGTTCATACAACAATCCCCTACCGTCATCTGTGGAAAAGTAGCACAATATAGTTCCGGATCTGAGGCTGTGTTGCTTTCCGATCATTCATACTCCAAAGTCACTTTGGTTTCCGACAGAGGTTCGTTGATAAAGTCCTCACTGGCCACGCTTTGTCACTTTGATTGATTCAGACCAGTTGGATTGTTCTTCAGATTGTTCCCCTTACCTATCAAGCCATTGCTACAAGCTGTGAAATTGTGAGCAATCGTTTTCACGCTCATACTCACTGACACTCTCGACAGTCGGTGCAATCACAAATTGGGGAAAACAGCTTCTGGCTTTCTCGGAAAAATGTTTTCATCTGTTCAGCTCGTTCGAAGTAGTATGTCTCATGATCTTTACATAGACTTTTCGTAAGTTCGCGTTTCAGTCCCCGGCAGTCTTCGTTATCCTCAGAATAAAGAGGACCAGAAGACATTCTCATGTTTTCCACTGACTCATCACAAACACATTGCTGCTGCATCTGCGTTATAGCCCTAGGCCATCCGCACTCCAAATTGATTTCGAGATTTTAGTTTATGTGGGGAAGAACCGCTAATCCTCAGCATTAACCAAGGGGACAGATTCAAATGAATGCTAACACCAAGATCGTAAAAGCCTGTCTGGGAGACTACACACAACAAGTTCCATACCGCAAAGAAGCCTCCCAAGGACAGTCTGCTGTCTGTTTGTCATAGACTGATGACATTAAAATGGCCAGTATTTACCGGTTGTCTTCGCTTGGGGAGGGAGAAGATGAAAATAAGTGGGCTAGTCTGTTGAAGCGGTGGGAATTTCTTATAATTCCACGTCGTTCATTCTGAAATAGACTGCCTTGAACAGTCGCACTCTAAATGTTTGATTCAAAATCTGACCCATGAGACAACAGTCGACCAGTCGTATGGTTCTTTTTCTCAATCTTTGTGATGCGGTCATGAAAACTACTAATTTTCCCACCTGCGAACTTGTCAGAACCTTACAAGAATATCCCAATGACATGTCCTCAGACTTATTTTTCATTTATCATCCTCATTTGGCGTTTACTGTTTATTTAACGTTTATGGTTAATCTCTATTTTCATTTGTCCACTGTGCACCAGCCAGTTCGGTACGAACAGTTGCACGTTCTGTTAAACGTTGACTACTTTGACTGCAGTGCCAGCTGCTCAGTCTTGTGGTATTTCTGTTTATTTTCACGTTGTGTTTGATATGTAGTTTTCTGTTGCTTACACGAGACGATTCCGCCGAACCGCCTTAATGCACAGTCTGTTCACTCCACGTTTTTCGGTTCCATGCAACTCTTCACACGGTGGCTTACACGCAGGTCAGCTTGGCCAATGTGTTGTTCAGTAAGCGTCAGGCCAAGGTCAAACGTTATCGAACTAGCTGGGTCACACCAGTCACTCGTCTGGCAGCCGCTGAGGGACAGGCCGGTCGGCGTGAGTACGCTTCGGATACTGATCATTCTCGCTCATCTAAACCATTGTCCGTAAGTGTCAACGACCTTTACTGTAGCCAGCCTTGTTGCTATTCGATAGCGTGGTCATCCGAACTGTTTCGTATCCTCTGAGACGGAAGCTATTTAATGCGTGTCCTTTCTATAGCTTTTTTTGTGCATATTAGTGTTCCCATGTCATACTGTGTAGTGTACCGTCTATAGAAAACAGACTGAGATTCGTGATATCAGTAGCTTACTAACCTGTGACAGGTAGTGTCTTCGTAAACACCCGTGGGCGTCCGTTTTGGACGTTAGAGGCATGAAGATATGTTTGGCATTGGTTTTTTAAAAAACGATTGTACCCCTATGCAAATTATTAAGAGTTTGGATTGCTTTTCTTATTTCCAAGCATACTGCCATCCTTCCAAGTGTTGATACAGTTCATTACGTGGTTTTCATACATAACCGGTTCGGACAAAAGCTGCTGCAAGAAGACAATCTTCCACCTTTAACAAGACTGATCGTCCACAGTGGATCCAGTAGAAAGACGTAACTATGCGACTATGCATGAGTCACTCGACAACCACTACGTTATTCAGTGGGCTTTCTATCACTCAGTCTCGGTTGCAACTTCATGGCTAACTGCTGATACCACTAAGTGGTACTGCACCTCGATTTTTTTCGGAACACACATTATCTGGCTAACCAAACTCATCGCTCTATAAGTTTCCCATGTAAACGAATCTGTAATGACGAACTGTGAATTGTCTATGGAGTAAGTGCACTTAGTAACACGAGGCAATAAAGACCCTACGGAAACTGTCTTATAGCCCGGCTGTTTACTTACAACATATAGGCATCCTGACTTTGAATACCTGAATGCAAGCACATTCGTTTTTTAGGTGCGTTCTCTTCGTCTATTTCACCTTGGCTGCAACTGACATTTTTCTTCCTGATTCCGTGTTAGTTGACCGTCAACAAAAACCAACAAAGTTTTGGATGGTGATGATGATATGTACTGCCGGACTGGATAAGTTTACTTTCGTTCGTACTTTCTTTCACTAGAGCCCGCTATGCACTTTCCGTGATCTCTCCGATCGTCGCACATCCGTGAAACAATCAAAGCGTACTCACGGATGTGCCACCCCGCCCACACAATCTAAGGATTCAAATGTGGTCAGTAAAAAACAACGCATAGATGAGACTGTGATTCAGACATCACCGCTTTGTTTGAAACCCATCGAGGAGCATGCCAACCTACACGGTGAGTACTCATATTTTCATTCATTGTTTAATACCTTTTTATGAGTTCCAGTCCAAGGTGTGCGAAACACACTATCGTCATTAGATGCTGATTAGGTACTTCAAGATTGTCACTCTCTTTACCAGTACGATGTGAATTGGATGGTTTTGCTGGCGTAGACGGTACTCCACAAACTCAGATTTCTAATGTTGGCCTTCTTACTGAACGTGTTAAGTTCAATTGCTTGGCACGGTTGTTGTGCGACTTAATGGCCAATCGAGTATATCATCGTGATGCGCACACCTTATCTTGCGGTCGTGTTGTGTTGCGGTTGGTGTTGAACACGCGCTTCATTGGCAGTTATTTCGCCAGCTTTTCCACCTGTATCAACCTGTATCATATCCTTCATTTTATGTTCTCTCTTGTCTCTCTCACTCACTTCCTTCTAGATACTCCCGGTCGGAAGTCTTTGGACGCGTGTGTCTTGCCACTTCCGCCCGATTCGTCTACTTCCTTGTTCCTCCGTAGATCGCTCAGTCGAACACTGGGTATTCCAACTCCTGGTCCTCGAGTGTTCTCGGGCTGGACTCTCATCCTTACTGGTCATATTCAGTCGTCAGAGTCGGTTGGATCTTCAGGTTAATAAACGACCTTTTTGCCTGTTAACATTCGCCTTCATACGTGACTAATTACGCCAAGCTCCTCTTTCTGTTTCCCATTCTTTTACATTCCAGACCTAGCTGTGGATCGTAGCACACTGGAACAGTTGGTGCTCGCCTGTGGTGGTCACATTGCAAAGCAAATTTCTCCTCGTACGTTTCAGACGACTAATGGCAGTCCAGTGTGGGGAAGTGAACAACGTCTGAGCTTGAGTCATACCACCACCCATATCGCTCTTGTGGCTCCGGGTTGTTGCCGTACACTAAAATATTTTCAAGCCTTAGCCACGTTAGGTCGTGTTCCAATGTTGCATACTGATTGGATTTTAGACGCATGTCGTGAAGAGGCCAACAGTGCATTGGACGAGAATGTGGAACCTGGCACGCATATCGATTGGCCACTGCGGTTGTTGATGACAAGACCTGGTCGGTATGAATTACCGCGTGGTTACAATAGTTCAACGAAAGAGCTGGTGAATTGGTACGTTGTCTCCACATGTGCTGCACCCAACTTTTTAGCCATTCTCATGTACAGCTTCTCAGTGGCTTCCACCGAAGCTCAGAGCAGGCTCTTAATTGCAGGCAAAAAGGATGAAACAAACTCGTTAAATTCGTCAATTTTAAACTCAAAACCAAAATCGGGCTGCAAGCTGTTGTCAGACAGGCGTAAGTTGCAAGTTGTTCGCGTTGACTCACCACTCCTTAATTTAAAATAAATTGTTTTAAACACCAGCTAACTACGGTGACCATCGATTTTTGGGTTATTGAAGGTGACTTAGTCCGACTGACAAACGACTGGTTCCTCACCGTCACAGACAACAACACAGCAGTAGTTCCCACTGATTCTTAACTGCCACATGACCCTGAATGAAAAGGGAGACATGGACAGGAAAAAGAAAACAGAGCAAAAGGGGAAGGGACATAAGTACAAAATGACCGGATCTGTGTTCAAACATTCAACTTCAAAGCGCCTACGCCTTAAAGACAAACAACCGAACTACAAGGAATAGTAGGGCGTCATCAGTGAAACGACCTCCGTCCGGCTTTCAGTACCGTGCGTCATTGAGTGTGTCTACTTCACAGATAATTCGGCCAGATAACGACAACACCCAGGCCACGACACCCGATTAGCCGCTAACTCACCTAATCTCTTCAGTCACATAGTGTGCGAATCACGAGGTACTCCAACTCGGAAGGCGAACTCGACTCAGAGAGACCAACCCACTGGAGAATGACTTCATTTCTCCACTCCAGGTCGTCATCTGTCCATCTCGCACCCTGCGCAAGTCGACCCCCAGGATGGATTGATGGTCACTGTTGTCTACTGTAGTTGATGCAACTGGGTGGAGGTTTCTACTGGCAAGTCCCTCACTTTCTTTCGAAAGTGCCGACACGAGATCATGCGGGCGAGCAACCATACTAAGTTTGAGGTCCGAAATGCCATTGTGAGCCTTATTTCCGATAGGTATTTGTAAGTCTGCAGTATAGGGTGCTACATTACAAGTTTTTGTTGGCAACACAGTAGAAGGACGAGACCAACTGAATTAACTCTCAGTGTATGTTATCCAGCGCTCTAACCTTCTGTATTTCGTATGGATGATATCTACTCTATCGTGACAAGTAGCGGCGTTGGAAGCACGTATATCAATTTACATTCTAGGTGTAAGTAAGCGACAGGGGTGACCTGAGGTTAGACGGTAAAAGCCCAGATTTGTGGTTAATGTGGAATATTTCTTGCGGGACTTGTAGAGTGTAATTTGTAGAAATGTATGTCCGGAGGGGTTTGAAAGTTAAATTCGAAAGGACGGTAGTGGAAGTATCAGCAATAGCACCTTTTGCCGACCCAACCTACTTTACGCAAGCAGTTAGGATTAACCGGTTTATACTGCAAGACGGTCGATAAAATATAGAATTACTGGTGGGTTAGCTGAGATACTACCATAACGCCCAGCTCTAAGCAGGAGAACGATTATAGCTCTCAACCACAGCCGTAGGCAACGGTTGGTAGACAGTTTCCGGCCTTCCATTCTTTATTGCCTCTTAGTTAGCGCATGCGAATCTTTAGTGCATTGTGTGATAATTTCTGCGTGTTTTAATGGCCACTGTTCTCCGTCTACAGATTTCTATCTAAAATCAACTGTTACTGTCATAGAGAGATCAAGTGTCACTCGTGTGTAACTTTCTGTGCAGTTGCGTTTCAGTGGTCCCTTTTTGAAAATCTCATTTCCGTGTATGGTCTGATCTCACGTTGACAGATACCAACCATCCGGGGATGTCTCACATTCACCCAAATTACGGACATGCCCTATTCACCCTTTTTCTATTATGATACAATTAACTGCTCGGTTCGAAAGTCCAGAATTTAAAAACATTGGCGTTCATCAGAACGCACTCCGTAAACCGGTATGTGCAGTGCGCGATAATCTACCTAGGTGGCTCTGCACACTGACAGTTTTCAGGCTCGGTGGAGAACACGGATTCCATCCACACCAAACGTTGATTTCATCTAGCTTATCTATCCCCATACTATGCAATGCATTCTTTAGCCGCCATTCTGTCTAGACCTTTCTCTTTTCTGTCACGACCATGTCTTTGATTGGCGAATTCGATATACTGCCTCATTCTGTTGGCCCTGTTCAGGTTGTACGGCGGATGTGATATGATCTAATTGTCTTTTGTTCTGCTCACTACAGTTACGTTGTCTGTACTAATTTTTGAAGTCACCAATATCCGTTTCAAACTTTATTCCGTCCGTTACCCTGGCGTTCTTTGATGCCTCGTTAAAGGAACTTAGATTCTCATTCGTAGGCTATTCATTCTGTGCCCCAAGTCGCTCAGAATAAGCATAAATGATTGTTTGTCGCGTGGGTACTTTCGCATAATCAAAACTTTTCGTCCAAATGAACCGGAATGTTCTTTTCTTTACGTCTTTGTTGAATAAAACTGTATGACCTGTTCAAATTGTTTCGTTTCCACTGATCCTGTTTTTCGGTATAGTTTTATCACATAAAAGTACAAGGGATAAAATCTGCAATACGTTATTTTAAATAGCCGGAACCCCTTAATCGAGAAATCTTCGGTACGCGTGAAAACCCCTATCAAATGGGCGTGTCTGAATTTCGCGTCTTAGTATGTGATATATCCTTTGGTTTTTAAAACATTCGGCATCTTACCTACGGTTCAGATTGCTCCCTAAGGTCAGATGAGTTACACTTAACGGTCACTTCTCTATATATGCTAAAGCGTGTGGCTGAACTTGAGTAGTCATCAGGAAACAGCGTGATATGTAACTTCAAATCCCAGCCCCAACTGTGTGTGCTCATTTCAGTTTTTTGTGCACCTGACTTAGAAACCATGTATTGATTCGCTTCAGGCGACAACATATCGGACATTATTCTTCATTCATTGGTTCGATCTGCACAACCGGTATGTGTGTGCTTTTTGACGGATTTTGCAAGCACTCGAAAGCCAGTAGCATTTTCTTCTGGACACGCTTTCGTAGGTTTGCGTCAGTGTACGTTAGTTCATCAGGCGTTTTACTCTTAATTATTGCTCGTTTTGTCCTCACAACATTGCAAGTGAACTTCAACTGATAGTTTTCGATAGAAATCGATGGTTTTTGCTGTAGGTCAGCGAACTCCCTGAATTGTAGACAACATCTGGACTGCTCCACAACAGCGGTTCTTAATCACTAAAGCTTTCGATCCACAATACTCAATGCATACCGACAGTGTTTACAAGGCGCTCGGTGGAGAGCCGTACTAGCTAAAAATCTTATTTTATTCAGATGTCTAATTTTAATACTTTCGCCGATGATCGATTTTTCACAAACTTTTGTCACATTGAAGGCGATATTGCCGTATGGCTTCTTGCTGAGTATCAGGTTTGTTTATTGCCTTAGTTGTGATTGTCAACACACTGGAACGTGCTACTTTGTAAAGCTACGTTATATTAAACTACCGCAGAACCTCCTCGAATTTCGTGCTGAGATTTCAGATGTAGTTGGAAATATTGCGTATGATTGTGGAGTTACCTGTATTCTTTGGATACGATTTTCTCCTGACCTATTAGTTCTTCTTCAGTTCCGTTATTGTCGTATCCATTCTGTAAGGCGTATACAGTAAACGAGTTTATGGCCCAACTGTTATTTCGGAGATAACCATACTGCCGTTTACGGATTTACTCGGCAATGTACGTCCTTAGGATGCTGTTAGCAGTAGTATTTCACTACTGTCCTGCAGTATAGCGTACAGTTTTGAGAAAATAGAGATCAGATCTATCATTTTACACCCCAAACATTTCATTAAAAGATATATTTCCGAACGTCGATAATCGTTCCGTCACGATTGCACGCTTTAACGGATTTTCCTGTCAATTGTGCGAACAGCTGTTTTCGGTCATTCCCATCGGACTCTTACAATTACATGGAGCAAATGCTTTTACATATGAAAAAATGGAGCAAGTCAAGTGGGTCATTAAAATCGTAAACATGGGGCGGATCACAGTCTACCGGAGGGCGGTGGGAGTGTTGGTGAATGTGTGACACTGTCACTCGTGCCTGCCGTGAGACATGCACTCGTCGGTGTCAAGTGGTTCACGCTTGCTCGAGTTTCGAGCGGCTGTGGAGTATTTGGCCAAGGAAGATGTGGGGTTTGCACGAACTGTTTGTGCGCACGCAGACAGGGGTTTTAGGGCCTTGACCGTCGATAACAGTCAAAATCTGACACCTCTGTAGTGGGCTTGGCCAACCTTGTAAATAACTCGGAAAGCTTCACCCGGCTGAATTTCATGGCCAGTGTCAGTTAAGTGCACTGGAAATGGGCATTATCGAACGGTTGCGAGGTCATTTCGGGAGATGTTCACGAATACTCTCCGATAGGTGTCTTTTGGTTCTCCCAACAGAAGGTTAGAGAATAAACACAAAAGGACGAGGAAAACCTAGACAAGCTATCTTTGAGGTGTGGTACCAGTACCGGACAGGCATTGAACAGTAAGGTGATCCGTGCTGCAGGATAGGCATTCTCAATTGCATTACGAGCTCATCGGGTGATAATTTCATTGATCACTCCACGCCCCTTTGGTCTCCTCAAGTTCAAAAAGATGGAATACCCTTAAGATCGATCCTCGACATGTGCAATTCTCCGTATCAGTGAATTGTGGAGCTCTTGAAACCAACCAAATCACAGCTGACCCCATTCAGTTTAAAAGATACTTTTGATTCTGTCGACGCGGTTGGTTAATTGAATATCAAGAGTCATAAAATGGTTTCCTTATTCATAACCGTGCCGTTAAGAAAAACTGTTGAATATCTGTGCGCCTACATTGAAAAACAGACAACTCGACGCCAGCATTCCCGTCGCGAAACTGAAAGCTGTCCTGGACCTCAACCGTTCAGTCTCAATTAAGTGTAAACCTCCATAGACAATGCGAACCAAAATTAGCCTAATAACGTAGTGGAGAGAGGACCACATCCGTCCTTGTCTATTACCAGGTACGTCTCAAGGTTTGATACTGAAAAACGGCGTCCCACTCACATTATCTACTATAACTCAGTTGTCCGTTTGCATGGTATAGGCCACCTCGATGTTAAATGTTTCAATACAAACTTGGATATTTCTGTATCTCGGTCTCTGTTTCCTTCTCCTCTACAGGGTTTGCTTTCCACATGTTTGTGTGGTAATTAAGCATCAGTGAGAACCCCCAAAGTGTTGCTATCTGTACTGATGATGTGCGCTACGGATAGGTTTTCTTGACAATTAGGTGATGGCGAACGAGCATAAGCTACATTAAGTTGGCACTGGAAGTCTATGATCAGGGACGTGTTAAAATGTACTTTTTAATGATGCTATAGTTTCTTTGTTGTTGTCTGCTGTCAGTTTTCGTTTGTCTAGCAATGTGATGCACAGATCACTCCTGATCGGCATGTTGCATATACCAGTTAACTGGTCGTCAGCAGCTATGCCACTCCGAAATGTTCCAGATTGTCGTTCACTCAACAATGATCCTGTGATCAGTGCCGTTCACGTCACCACTATTTTAAGACTGAGAAACGTCTGCAAAAGTGTCTGCGTGGGCGGCAGAGTTTCACTGTGCCCACATTTCCGACTTGTGTACACTTTATTATGTCTCCTGGCTCATATGCAGTCACTGAGAGGCATTAAGTGTCATTCTGTGTAGTCCAGAGTTTTCCCATTTGTTCACGAATGTGTGAGCTTTACAAAACGACAGCCCGTTGAATCTTGTCGATTGTAATCATTCGGTAAGCCCTGGATAATACACTGTTTATGCCACTTCCACTCATCCCAGGCTGGATGTCCCAGTTCGCTATCGATCTCCTGCGTTCCAGTCTCTTCCATCACCATCCCTGTTCAGTCTCAAGGCAGATTGGCTGGATAGTAAAGACAGCTGCGAATTGCTCGCAATTGTGACGAACGATATGGAGGTGTTTGGCCCGGCTTGGTCAAATATTCTGAAAGTCGCCAGCGGTGCCAGTGTGACCGACGCGAATAATGGAGAAGTTGGCAGCTGTAATACAATCAGTGATATTCCGATTTTGTCAGTCGTTGATGCACCGAAGCGATTACGCCAGCTGTTTTCCTTGGCTCGTTCTAAACACAGTGTGAGCAACAAAGCAGCCACGGATATCTTCTTGGTGCTTGTTGACGTTACTGAGGTACGTGAATACGTTAATTTGTAACGTTTGGTTGCTATTGTAGATGTTTCTCTGTTTCTAAGCAGTCAGTAGATGATCAGTTGATTGAACAAACACTGATGCATGTGTCCTTGGTCGCGTTGCTCCAGATTTCGTTAAGAAGGTTTCTCTCATCGCAGCCCGCGCAGTATAACCAATCGGTCGATGTCGGACGATAACCTACGATGTCATTGATTGTGCTTACTGAATATAAGACACAGTATTCATTCGAAAACACGTGTTCATTTGTTGGGATCTGGCAAGCAACTGGGAGTATATCTTTTGTCCTCGTCCCCGAATCACTTATTGACCTGTTGTAGCAGTGGTTTTCAAGTTACTTTTGGGTTAGGTTCTGTAGCGTTATCTGATGTTTAGCATT
Source organism: Paragonimus westermani (assembly GCA_008508345.1). Classification (NCBI taxonomy): domain Eukaryota; kingdom Metazoa; phylum Platyhelminthes; class Trematoda; order Plagiorchiida; family Troglotrematidae; genus Paragonimus; species Paragonimus westermani. The sequence goes on from QNGE01003612.1 coordinate 45,229, forward strand.
AGAGTACTCTGCATCACTACGACTAACCTAAACGTCTTGAGATGCACTTCTCTGTACGTTTTTTGTCGGTGTTATTAAAGCACATCCTTCGCGCTGCATTTCTCTCGAATTACAGAGTTCGTGATTAGAGATGAGTTCAGTATGGAGAATATTGTGTTATCAAAGAAAGGACTGAAACTATTGACACAGGGAAATGAAACCTCTAATGAAGATGTCCTATAGATATCACCTTGCCTTCCATTACGGTTGTTTGTTTGCAAGGCCTAGACACTGCGATGCTAATTTTTTTTAGTTTAGATACAAATCACGGATAAACGTCAGTATGTACTAACGACTTCTTGCTGTGTATACTTATGACGAAAGGGACGGTGGTGGTGACGATGAAGTCGTTCTCCCTGAGACTCAGCTACACCCTCTCTGTACTCTCATTTTTTTAGTGGTAACAATCCGATTAAAGTGGACCGGTTTGTTTTAGCCTTCTAGTGGTTGCGTCTCTTTGTGACTAGATCCAGTGCAACTTAGTACTCTGTCGTAATCAACAATGTACCTGCTCTCATACCGTTTCTAGTTCTTTCATCTAATCTTTGTTCACTAATTCCTACCTATTTAGCAACGTTTTTTCTGAGATATTCCACGTAACTGTTGAGATGAGCGGCAGCCTAAGTCACAGTGTCTTCTGGTCAGGCTCATAATGGTTGTGATGACGATAGAACAAACATCATTTGGTTACAGAAAGACACGTGTGTGCAGAGCAGTCAGTCAGAATTAGGCTTGCGCTCTTACTGCTTTGTGAAACCACGTAATCGTTTTCCAGTTACTGTTTGTCACTTAGGGCGACAGTCATCATCATCGTCGTCAACAACACATCACTGTGATGGTTGGCTTCAGTATAACCATAGAAGAGAAAAACTTACCATTGTTTTTAAACAAAAGAGGAATTGGATATCAGATTTAATTGCGAACAGAGCCGTTGTGTTTAATATTAAGTGTGGAAAGACACTGTTGTCGTATCGACTACATTAGATTAAGGTACCGGGTTGTCTAAATGTCGCAGCGTTCACAACCCACAAAGGGCTGTGTAGGTTACGCCACCTCCATAATGTTGTTGCTTAACGTACAACACCAGACGATTTAATCACTTAGAGAAGCATCTTACCAAGGTATGTGTGATCTTGTAGGATTTACCGACACGTAGTTTAATCGTTGCTGAATGGTCTAAATCGATAGGGGCCAAAGGTAACCCATTTGATAATCGGACGTATCGTGATATCACGCGTTCCACCGTGGGTCCTGAATTCATCCAATACGTTCATAAAGTGATAGTAACTGTCTGATTCGCTTTTCTAACCAACTACTCAGTCCGTTCGTCATAGCATCGCCTGATTTCTCTCGAATTCTAGCTATCCTGCGCGATACGTGTTTGAAGTTTACCTTGATCGATAAAACGTTGTGCAAAGTGACTACGTCGACTATATAAATTTACGATCGCATTTGTTTCAAAACCATTCTCTCTTCGGCAGCTCCCGGTTCAAACGATGTTGGAGTTTAATGCCCTGTCTGTCCAATTGGTCACATGTGACTATTTCATACAATCGTTAGTTCGCGGTCATCTGGTCGATCCAGCCGATTCGCCTTCCTTTGTCCCTCCTCGACACTGATCTGATCAAGGTGTTCCGTTGTTTTGTTCGTATTTGTGCATTTATTCCTAAAGTTTCATGCCCGTTTTTTAAACCCCATCCACTGATATTTTTCTACTTCACCAATACAATGCTTTGTGAAAATGTTCATGTTATTTTCTATCTACGCCTATGGGCTGTCTCGTCGAGCTTGCAGCTGTAACAAATTTTTGGTCTTTCGGTGTAAAAATAGTCTTACATTTGGTTTTAGACCCCATCAAATCAAGCGATCCCAGAATTCATTGCTAACGTTCGGTGTCCACCACGTACTATCCCGATTAAATCATGATCTGTTTGGCGATATCGGTGGAATTCGATACTATGGTAGAAATGAAGTGAGGGAAGCCGGGAGGAATCTGTCTAGTAGATAATGGCCTTCTTTACGCTTACAACCTTTGTTTATGAGGTGCAATCGCCTTGTGTTCAGAACTGGGGAGTTTCGCAGAAGTTTGGTTCTGTCTTTGTTATTTCTTTTGTCCACAAACTAGGATGTACTCTTCCTGCTACGATTGTACGGTAGTTAACCGTCCATACCAACCGTTGCTCTATTGTCGATGATAAGATGTTGACGAAACTGCTTACACTGGTTTAAGTGGACCGAATTCTACATTTGGTGATTGTACCGAAACGTGAACAAAAATCATCGAATAATTATTTGGATGAAGCATGCTGTTTTTCATAATCAAAAAATGCCTCCCAATAGGAATGGTATGAACTGCTTATACCTGTTTTCTCAGAGCTTACAAAATTTCGTCGCTATCCCTGTGTGCTGGCATGCAGCCGTATTGCCGATTGTCTCGACGATTACAAAAAATGTAACATGGCCACCCGAAAATAGAACTAACTATAACCCGAATATACAAACAACAAGAGCTCTTATTCACCACCTCTCAGGTTTTGATGTTGTCCTTATTGAAAACTTGACTAATGATATAATACAACAGTGATGAATTCATTCGCTTCAGTTACAAGCCCGGGACGCAAATAATAACTTGGACGATGTTTCACATGCTCTAGACACATCTCGTAATGAAATATGATTGGTTGGGCACATGATGAAGATGGGTTACTCTCTTCTGAATATCTACCAAACGAAGAATTCAGATTCAATCTTATTGGTTAATATCAGAAAGGAAAATAGACTGAACAATAATCCCACTTTGTCACGACGTTGTTTACTTTTCAGCTTGCCTCGATCGGAGTTTGACCTGGTGCAGTAGAAGTCGCGTGTGATTGTGCACCTGTGTTCTGGCCTCGTTTCAATTCCATATTCTCGGCCTCCAATAATTCCACTTTCTGGCGCAGCTCAGCCATCTCGATTTTCATTGCTTCCACCTCAGCAGGGTCTGGCCCTTCAGCTTGCATGTGTTTCTTAATGAACCTGATTATAGAGAAAAAAATAGTGAGGTTTAAGATGAAACCATAAAACTGTATATCGAAACCGTGTACGAGCTGGATCCTGTAGTGTAGTGCAGGAAGTGAACTCATGCCTGATCGTTGACGATGTACGATGCTAAAGTAGGCTACTTCTTCTGTCAGATAACATGCTATTCTGCTATAGTTGTTTGGGTCGCTCGAGTGGCTACCCTGCGATGTCTCCAAAATCCATTATTCCCTGTCGTTTAAGATTCGTGGGCGTGTTTTCGATCTAACATCATTTGCTTACGAGTTCACTTTGGATATCAGATTTCAGAAAATACTGGTTATTGATGGTTATAAAAACAACAGGAATCTCTCTCATAGCCACCAAGAAATAGCCACTGTAAACCGTGCAAAATTGTCTGAATTGTTTATAACTTTTCTTGCTGATCCCTAGTTTGAGTCCACACCTTATGTATCTCGTACATTTTAATGTCCAAGGTCGGTGGTTACATGCTACTGTGCAACATTCACGTGTTTGTGCTTCCAGAAACGATCCAGACTTGATCCCACTGCTGGCCAAGTGACATCAATGTACTTTTGAGTGTGTTTGACCAATGCGATGATGGCTGAATTAGGATGGACTGATTATTCTCGATTCCGGGGATATAAGTTCAGTGGTAGCAACTTAGTGGCGACAGACGCCGATTGTCGCCAGCAAATCCCAAAGTCTGTTATAATGGAGGGTTTCTCTAGATTAACTGATGGCGTCGATCATACGCGTAGTAAATCGTCACCCACATCAATTGCTGCTGCTTACGCTAATCATCCGGTAGCGTGCTCTCTAGGACGTTCTCACTGACCAGGCGTTTAAGCAGCGGAATGCATTGATCACCCTAGATATACCAAATGTAATTGCGCATTGTTGCAGACTGCTTACAGTCGTTATTTTGTCAGAACGTCGGTCTTCACTCGGTGGGACTTGATTACCTACCGTTATTCGCATGTTTCCCCACGGAAGCCATCCTGGGTCTTCTGTCAGCACGTCCTCAACGTGTGTTAACATTTGCTCCCCGTCCGATTCGACTGGTACGAATTTTGTACCGCATTACAACACGAAGCTTTCTTGATGCTGTAAACATAACCCTCTAGGACAAGACCAGTTTCGTATTAGTAAAGGTTTCGGTATGCATCGTCCATTGTCGAGTTGAGCTCCTTCCACCAAGTCGGGAGAGGAGTTGGACGCCAGTTCGGTATACAAACCCTGCCTGGCATTCAATATCGATCACATCAACCAGAAAGTCGTTTATCGAACGTTGAGCCAAGGTGGCAAGTCATCCTCGATCGAGAAGCCGACGTTCTTATTGGGTGCAATAAAGGGAGCGATATCGAGTTTTCTTGGCACTACATACGTAAAACGCAAAAACATTATAGTCTCCCGACTAACTTTCGCCTTCTGGAATCTACCAATAGATTGTTCGCTATTGAAACAAGAATCAGCCACGTCGCAAGCAACAACGGTGAAAGTCAGCATGTATCATTAATATCGAGCGGGGTTTCTCGGATTATCGCGTATCTTGATTTACTATCAGCAACTGATGAATTTTCATCGTTCCCGTCGTCATGTATCGTCACCTGTCTTAACGCAGTTTGATGTGCATCGTCTTACGATGGATAGTGGATGTTCATTATTTCTGAATTCCGCTAGTACTCCATGTTAAACCAAGGCTGAAATCCAAAGTTTGATTACCAGTTTAGCATTCCGCCCGGTGCATACGATTGTGCAGTTTGCACAAAGTTGGAGTTACTACACATCAACATTTGGTGGTCTCCGTTTTAGATTTGTCACTGTAATTGAAGCCAAATGACGGCGTAGATAATTCATCACGGATGGCTTCCGGCTCCACTAGTACACAGTTTATCAAATGTAAATCCGGTGCAACAGAAGTACGACGCATGTGACTGGTAAACTAGTGTGAAGGTGAGGTCACTCGTCCTCTGTACGAACGATTGGAAAACCTGTTCAATGTTGAGATCAAAGTTAGGGAGACAACAGTTCCTTGAGAATGTATGGTAAGAGGAGTTGATGGTATATTTTGTATTAGTTCACTAGACGTAGATCCAAATCCTACGGGTAACTGTAATTTAGAGTGGCAGATAGTTATATCCCTAATATCACGAAATTTTTTTTAATTAATGTGCTACTAGAAAGTCTTGACACACCGAAGGTTGTCTTGTCCTGGTGCACGAATCACTTCCCCGAAGCACAGGCTACCTGCGAAAAATTATTCCACAATTTATTCGGCCTCCTTGTTTTTTCAGAACAAAAATGAGGCTCTAAAATTCAAGTTATCACACCCATACGATAATATCCACGTGCAGACCATACTGCACGTATTATTGTGTTCGAATTACGATCGCGTCAGTCACTAGTTTCCAGATTTTCTAAAATTAACTCTTGTTGCACACCTTACATCAAATGACGATATCAGTGAGCCAAACCGCTACGATTTATAGTGCCTTTTGTTTACTATCTCACACCGGTTTCAAACGGCCGCCTCCTTTGAATCCGACAAAAAGACATCCGGTTAACCATGCAAGTCTCTATTCGACGAACCTATAAACCCTTACACTCATGGCGCACTGATGGATCACGCCTTCGTGCAACTGAACGTCACGGTACAAAGTGAAATGGGAAGAAACGCTGCTGCATGAGACAAATATATCCATGCATCATCGTGCCTAGTACAGTTTACATGTGCAATGATTTCGCCAGTCAGGTGCAGTCGTGTATGACATTGATTGCAAAGCTGGGGCAGTGGTTCATATAGGTCTTTTCTAAATATGATAATTGAGAACAAACAGTTGAACAGGTTACGTGAGACGACTTCCCTGGATAAATGGCCTACCCTATAGCAGTTTTAATGTGTTGCCCTCGAAGTGTCCAATGCAGCAATTAAGTTTAGTCTTACGGTTCGCCAGAGTCAACTTTCATTTTGGTTTTTTCATGCAATGGTGATCCTTCTTTTTCATGTTCATTTTTAAGTTTCGGCATCCGTGGCGAGTGATATCCGCAACCTTCCCGTAATTAGTGCAACCAGTGAAACACGACAATCACTTGCCTTGCTTTATCATCCATATATACTACATCTTTGGCTTCCCTATGAAAGTCAAGCGCTGATGCCTAGCAGTGAATATACCCTACTTCGTATCCTCACCGAATTTGTGAATAGTCAATTGGGTGATCAACTGTCTTCGTCCGTTCTTTTCAGGCTTTTACACTCACGCCCCAACGCTCTCTCAATCAAGTGGTTTTCGACGAACCATCCTAGCCGAGCTCAGAAAAATTCATGAAATCCACATGGGCATCCGCAGTCTACATCGAACTACAATGCTCTCGGAAAAGCGCAGACAACACTGAAGCGTAGACTACGTGCCACTACAACTGACCACTAGGATAGTGGGCTAGATATCAGAAGTTCGATTAATGTCCCAGCCTCTTCAAACAACTGCTCTTAGTATTTTTAAATGCATTTAGGATGGGGTTGGTCGCACTTGTAACGAAAATCGTAACACTACAATCTTACCCCAGATGGAGCCTATACTCACTCAATTTTAGTGGGGCGGTGACCGTATACGAGACAGCGAATACTGGAAACGGAACATTATAGGGCACAAAATTGGCTACAGCATTTTCGTGTTAGGGGAGCTCTGGTTTCTGTCAGGCGAAGTGAACACTTCTTCCGTATGCTGAAAAGCATGGAGCTCACTCACAGTTCAGAGTTCTTTGTGGTGGAATAGCATATTAAATTGTAATGTTCAATTTTGTCGTCCTAGAGGACTTTTTTGTCGGGCACTGTATAAAGCATGCCCAATACTGGTTGATAAACAGATAGTCCCACCGAAAACCAACACCAGTTTAGTATATGTACTGAACAAGCCTAACAAAAACAAGTTCCAAATAGTGATGGATGATAGGACGAAGTGGGTTTTGAACACGTTGTCACGATTGGAAGCGTGCTAGTGGGTAGTGCATCCACGTCCTCGAATACAGTCTGATGGCAAGAGGAAACCAGTGATATTTTTCGTTTTTACCCATAAAAATGTGATGGACGCTAAGCACATTGTGCGAAGGGTCTTCGACTGCAAGTGCACCAGAAATCAGCGCAAACCACAAACTGTCCCAAACTTCTGAATGATTGCTGCCATAAGCACCCAATCAGTCAATCGTTCGAATACCATTGTTACTGTCTGCACCTCTATCTGATCAAACCCTCAAAGACGTCTGAATCGATTAAGCTCAGGTTGTTTGACAAAAACAACCCATTTGAGAGGTAAAGCTTAGTTTAACAGATGCTGAAAGTGCTCACATTTATTTGGTCAACATGAAAAGATTGGCGGAGATGTGCACCTAAAATCTTTCGCAGTGTTTGTACTCAGTAGACCGGGCTCTCATCCGCTGACTTTGGTTTATCACTGTGGTCTATGTTTGAGATGGCTACAGAGGAAAAAGTCCAATAACGTAATATCCGGTGACCTTGGTACAGTACTGTTGAGGTTGCCATGGTTCTACTGGATGAGACCGTGGTTACCTTATGTAGGTGAGTAAGCTTCCGGTATAAGCTACCGTCAAAGTTATCGCGCCCCAACAACAGCTGTGGACTCTTCCATGTAGTTTATCGCTAAGTGGTCGAAGCCAGACAGGTTGACCTAGCTGTTATGTCGACTCGTTTGATGGATGCCTAACATAGCTCTTTGTGCTGTAATGTACCTGAGGTGTAGTGTTGTTATTTGGACCTGCTCGTTCCTCCGCGCAATCAATCAAATGGAATTTGATTGGCGCTCACTGCCACTGATGTGCGCTCCTCGTCTTGTGGGCATCGACTTCATGCACACTGTTAGTGTTCCACACCTGTGCACTTTTAGGTATACACCGTTTAACATTTGATAAAAATCATTTGGGCGGCAACACAACAATCTAACTTTAGCATAAGCCATTTTCCATCGGGTGAGACACGCTTGTTGTTCAAGTGTTGTTTGTGCACCGTTACTGCCATTCTAATCTCTTGGAGTCACAGCCTGAGTGGTCGGCCGTGAGTGCTTGTTTTGCTGAACGGGGATATAAATTTGCAGGATTCCACCGTGGTTACGAAAAAGACATTATCTATGTTAACCTGTAATGGTCGGCAGTAGGGCATTGAATGATGTACCACCATCACAATACATATATTGAACAGAAAATGCCACACTGATTTCCCCATTAACCTGTGGCAGTTGGTTTACTGCTATTAACGATGGACCGGCGTCGTTAATTGACCTCTGGAGAATAACCGGCGTACAGAATGACAGAAATTCCTCCAGGTAAAAAGCAACCTCTATTGCCACAACGCGATTTTCATGTGGTGCGTTTACTAACGTGTTCTGCTTACAACTGAGATTTGGTCCAGCTAGCTACTGACGGTACGAGTAATTTGTCGAAGTGAAGAACTCAAGGCGCTCGTTGTTGAAATTACGTGATTTCCATATTCTTTTTATGCTTTGCGAAAGATTCAAAGCCTAGGTAACGTGGTGTCCTCGTCTGCTCTATACTATCTTTTCGACTCGTATTCTACCTGGCGTAATCTCAGCACACCGCTGGGATCAGTTCAGCATTGAACAGTGGAGAACCTTATGGACAAAATGACTGCTAACAACAAGCTAGTGAGGCGTCACTGCTCTTTTCGTGCTTTGTTGAAAACTGTTAAGGTTACTAGCTAAATATATGGTTTTCCTGACTTCGTACATAATGTAATTCAGCGACAAACAAAGGTCAGCTTTTAAGTATACCACTGTTAATTTTTCATGTTGCCTTGAAGCTTACATATATTTTGTACATATAATTTGGTCTACACTAAAAGAACCTGATAGAATACAAGAAATTCTCAGTCACGTGAATCGTTTGAGTTGCTCATCAACGTAACTCAGAGCTGTCTCTGCATAAACGGCCGTGTTGAGTAATCAGCCAAAGCTAGCCCGATTTATGGACTGACGTGGTGTCTTGCCTGGATGCTTACTTAAATTCATCAACAATGTCTCAAACATAAATGCAGCAACGGAACAAGAAATCACTGAGAAGAACCATTGGACAGGCTAGGTGAAACGCACATGCGGATAGCCAACTCCAAAAATGCACTAAGTCTAAGGATAGCGTCAGCCAAATTTTAATTACCTGCTATACCCGAACTACTCTAACAATCAGCTGTACCTTATACAGGCTTATTTAACCGCATATGTAAGGAGATGCGAATCAGGAGCATATCGAAGGGTACTCGGAAGGCATCAAAATCAGATAGTAACTATTAACAAAATACTCAATGGCCAGGATAGTCGAATTTTTCTTAATCACGTCTTAATCGGACTAAAACGCTGGTAAGGTTAGAAGGCACATTTAATATTTCGCTGTGATCTTTGTACCCCTAGCACAAAGAGACTGGGGGTATCGTTATGCAAGAAAACGTTGCTCGTCCCAGTGGTTCACGGTAACACCAAGAATGTTAGGCAACTGTCGTACTATATCTCGGTGATCGTCAACATAACAGACAATAATAATAGTGGTTCACGTTGATGCTTAACTGCCACAAAACCAAGAAGAAAAAACTAGCCACTGCTTCACCTGAACTCTTCGGTCACGTAGTGTGCGAATCACGAAGTCCTCCAACTCGGGAGACAAACTCGACTCAGAGAGACCAACCCACTGGTGAATGACTTCATTTCTCCACGCCAGGTCGTCATCTGTCCATCTCGCACCCCGCCCAAGTCGACCGCGGCGTCGGCACAGTGTGCTCGGTGTGGTAGACGACTAGGTGGCATTCTCAATACATGGCGTAGCCACCCGAGTTGGTGTTAATGTGGTGATTGGGCAAAAATGTTAGCCTGGCAATCAATATCAAATATCTGTATCCGGAAATCCTCGTTGTTTGTTCGTTGGTGTCACTAGATCCGAGCGATCGAATGCGGAATGCCTGATGACCGTTCGCGTATTCCCCCCCTGAGCGCCTCAGAGTGAGACCCGTTTGTCGCCAGAGGTGTCCTAGATTTCATCGTTCACAAACTTGTCGCCGCTGGCGCGGCTTTGCAATTACCGTAAACCATAATTTGAGCCAACTTGTGCTAATAAAATGCCGGCAGTATGTTCGCGTTTATGTGACAGCAGAATTGCAGACCGGTCTACCGAATCGAAAGCATCTTTATAATGAAGAAATTCGGCCATTGTTGACAGGTGGTACGCATGACGCTGCTCCAGAATCTGGCGAAGAGTAAAAGTGTGATCAGTGTATTCTCAACCAGGTCGAAGCCGTGTCTGTTCTAACCAGGGTGTGATTTTCGCGACAGCCCCGAACTACTTTCTTGAATATGGGAATTATTATCTGGTGACGCCCAGGATGGAGTGATGATCACTGTCGTCTACTGTGGTTGATGCAACTGGGTGGAGTTTTCTACTGGCAAGTCCCTCACTTTCTTTCGAAAGTGCCGACACGAGATCATGCGGGCGAGCAACCATATTAAGTTTGAGGTCCGAATTGCTATTGTGAGCAGTATTTTGTTGGGTAGTTCTCAGTCTGCAGTCGAGGTTGTTACATTACAAGTTTGTTGGTGCAATTCAGTGTTCCTCAATGCATCTTGTCCAGCGTTCTAACCTTCTGGACTTTTTATGGATCGTGCCATCTGCCTCGTTGATAAATTCATTGGCATAGGGTTGCCTGAGACCAGTATCGTGGATAAGTTTGAACAATCTGCGGGTGTTCGCTGAAGCGAATGCCGTTTCTATTTGCTTAACTTTCTTCGTTATCCGCCCGTCACGATGAGACTGGACCTTGACGTGATGTGACGGCTTGCGCATCTCGACGACCTTTTGGGCTAAACTGGACAGAGTTACTCATACCAGGCAGGCCAACAGGTAGAGGTCTGACAAACCACAGTCTCCTGGTCCTCCAGGTTGGGGGTTGGAAGATGGTTGGCATCTCTTCCTGAAAAAC
>QNGE01003612.1:59832-79885 GCA_008508345.1 Paragonimus westermani
TATGATGATGATGATGATGATGATGATGATGATGATGATGATGATGATGACGTTATCCGCGCCTCACGATCGTTGATTACACTACACATCAGCTTCCTACTGGTATCCCCTCTGAACTCGTTATATGAAATGTCGAGGATTTCTCCAAGATCCCATGTTGAGCGTCTTTTGAAGCCATGATGTTCTGGAACCAGTGGTGTACGCAGATGGGTGAATTTGTTTGTTGCCATTTTGAAACGTATAATCCATCCATTCGTTTCTAGAATTGGTTACTGGAAAGAAGCCCACCATATCCACCGACAATAATTCCCTAATTTTACAGACACTGACTGAGGTGTTTAGTTCCCTTCAGCAGCTGACACTAGTGGTACGCCCGATCGTAATTGTTAACATCGTCCCTTATTCAGTATTCCGTAATTTTGATGACATCCCGTATGAGGCGGCTGATGACATTCTCCCACAATTGTCACTTTCATCTTTTCCAGAAAAAACCGGTAGGTTTATTCCCTACCACACTTGGCACATTAAAGTTCCTAAACAATTCAAACAAAAGTGTATTCTGGAAGCTTCCGATTCCGGATTTCTCTCGCCTTCTGGCAGTTGCCCTCCCGATAATATCTGGTATCCATCCTCTGTGCTGCCTGTCACTTTCCTGGATCGCTCTAGTTCAATCCTGTTAACTCCAACGACATCTTTGTGGACTTCATCCAGGTATTACGCACGGGAAAACAAGTAGACAATATGGTTATTTTTTCAGCTACATGGCGAATCACCAAGTCGTACTCCTGTAATCGTAACGCCGAACGAGGAGGTTTTTCTCTGGAGCCCACCGATTTCCTCCGCTCCAACGAATGGTGGTCGGTCTTCACATGATAAAATCAGTCGAGCAAGAATCACCTCCATTTCCCCAAGGCCCACACGATCGTTAAAAACTCCTTTTCTGATGTTGGATAGTTACGTTCAGCAGGAATTAGTTTCTGATTGGTAAATTTCAAAACGTTACCTTCACCCGAAGTGTCTGAGCAGTATTAGGTAGGCAATACGAGTGCTGTTAATTTCATACGATGAAACTTCTACTGGATGCTATCATATATCATCTTTCATGTGTCCAGATTATACAGAACAACGGTCAACTTTAACAGTTCGTCGGTAGCATGTTGGCTGATTAGATACTTTCTTAAAAATGTGCCTTCCATCGATTGAACTAGTGGTAAAATGTTCGTGAACCAAACTGTGTAGCTCCTGTAAACGTGCAGCCTCAAAAATTCATCTGTATCTCGAACCAAACAATGATTACTGGATTGAGGCAGTAGGTTTCCCCGGGCGCAGCAAACCTGGCTTCCCATAGTTGCGAAATCATAAAAGGAGAAGACAACTTCGTCGGTTAAAGTTATACTTTCTGACAGAATAACTGTGTAAAACATCGTACGGATAGAATCGAAGACAAATTGATAGCCATCGGCTTGTAGAAATTGATTAGCTATTTTGCAGGTGGCTACCCGAAGACTTGACTGGGTGGGCAGTCTTGCATTCCTCACCATCTCTTTCGTTGTCGCCGTTCTTCGGATGGATAACTGTCTTCTACTGAATGAACCTATTCCTAGGAACAGCTGTTTCAAATGCAATAACGCAGCAACGATCGGTTTGTGGTTATCCGGTTGGCGAAGCTGGAGTTCATCGCGCCTTCCTCGAAAAAATCAAGCTTAGAGGTTCCAGCAAAGCCAAGTCCACTGTATCGACGTTCGTCAGCTCCACCATTCAAATAATAGTACCAACTGACCAACATGCAGAATTTAATGTGTCGTGTCAAACCCAGACCTGACAATAAGACAAGAACTGTCCGGTCACAGAACGTTCCAGCAGGTTGGCGACTTGAGCTTGCACCACATGAAGGTCGTGGTGTACAGAACGCCCCCAGCGTTACAGTAGGCAGCAGATGCCCTCATAAAGCTGACCTAAATCCTGTGCTGCGCTGCACAAATGTCCCTCCCCTCACCCACAAACCTGACTGGATCCTGCCCCTCGTGCGTTCGTATTTCTAAAGGTCTATTTGCTCCGTCAAATCTTTAACTCTGGCGAATGGCCCATACATACATTGATGCCGCCCCTTTTACTTGGCATAAACTGTAAAGTTAACGGAGCGCTCACTATTTCTGTTCTCAAATCAATCTGTCCACCTATACATCTTACTACAGACATGCTTAGTTTGAGATGCGTGAGACAGTAGCTGACACGCTTCTCACACGCACTGCGAATTTAGCTGAAATTCCCAGGCGAATAAAAATCTTCACTATGTGTATGACCTAACTGGTGTCTGGACATATTACCAAAGCCATTTAGTCAAAATGTCCGTGCGAATTGAGGGTCATTCAGTAGGTAGGCGTGTTACTTATCTTGTGCCAAGCAAAACACCGCATTACTTCAAAGTCTACAAATCACAGGTAATATGAGTACGCCTCAACCACAATTGAGCACCAAGAGGTCACTCTATTCACTAACAATAGAGACTATTTCTATGCCAAATACAGCGACGGTTACTGGTGTTTTATGGCAAACTCAAGTGACGTTGGGTTACCAGAAAAGACGTAAGTCGCACCGCTCATCAAAGATCAATACAACTATTTGCATTATCGATTTTAGCAAACAGTCCGATGGACTGTATACACAGAACATCAACGTGTGCATGTGAGGTTAACGTAGTGCTATTTTTCACACTCGCTTATATCGATCAGGTGCATCCTGAGAGCTATACTAGTGTAAGCTAGAGGACTACTCTAACAATTAACGTGCACGACGCAGAATGAATACTAACTCCGTGCACAGCAGTTTCCACTACTTCAAAATTGGTGCTTGCACGATATCAACGCTGGTCATCAGGCAAGCAGTGAATAATCGCATGGATGTTTCTAAAAATTCAGACTCATTTCTGTAGAATAGGAAAATAATCTGCAGCCAAATAAGACTGGTTTTAAAACTATATCAGCGGACTGAAGTGACGCAATCTAAAACAGTTTTCATTGATACAAACATACGGACCAAAGGAACTCAATCTCGGCTCGATTCACTGCCGAGACACTTGGTTTTACCCTGTCGAACTGTTCCATTACCACTAGTAGTTTTATAAAAGTTTGTAGTTTTAGCATATATCACACGTTTCCTGTTGCCTTTTATGCTCATTTCCATCGATCTGTGGCCAGTTGTTCTTGACTGACTAGTCGTAAATTCTCTTTAGTTCCGAATACTTTTGACCCATTCTGCGGGCAATGTGTTTCTTACGCAGTGTATAACCATTAAATGGTGTGTGACAAAACCATGCGAAAACCTTGGTCTGAAGTGCTGCTTTTTCCACACACGACCCGCGGAAGGAAGACGAAACGGAAACAATTACCGCGATAAGATTATCTGACCGTCTCAACTCAAATGGTGGCCATCATTAGCCGATCATGTAGAAATCAAACACCTACCTAGGGAACCGGTTACTTGTCACTGGTCATTCAACATTCAGACTATACAACAGACCGCCTATGGTTCAGGCCTAAACCGTGTGCCATATGACAAACTCAAACGTCGCTGGTATATTATTTAATATTCTTCTCTTCCACCTCATGCTGTGAGAAGCAGAAAGACAGGTAGAATAAGAAGACCTTAAAGTCTCAACGGAGATAGTTGGGTGTACGGAGATAAACATAAGATTCCAGAGGTCTAGAATGGTTTTTATGTAGTCTGTGATTAAACAGAAAAAATTGTGTTGGAGAGATGAAAGGGATGGCTAGCGGTCTTATCGAAATGAGATAAACAATGAATATTATGACTACTTCCGGATGTGACAGGAAATTTTACAGAGCTCTAACTGACATGTGAAACTGATGTATGAATAGAACTGAAACGAATGCTAGATAAAACACTATGGTTGTTGTACACTGAACCGATCGAAACCATTTTTTTGCATTACCAACAACTAGTAGATCGCATATGGTCGGACGAAGTTCTGGTTTGTGAGCCAAGTATTAGCAAGTTATCTGTATTATTGATGAGATGGTGAGTAGACACAGAAGTCCCAGTGTTGTGAATTGTGTCGTATGCAATGAAAATGGACGTGCACAGATTGTATGAGAAATGGGCGAACGGTCCGCAGTGGTAAATAGCCACGAAGTTAACTTCTGTGTGCCAGGTGGACAGTTGATGACTTGGCATAGAAAATTGAAGTCGTTCACCAAGTGAGTGGCCAGTGTAGATCGGGTTCTTCTCCTAGACTGGAGACCTCGTGACTCACAGAGTCAGTGGCTAGAGAAATTGGGGGATATGGAGCCTCAGTGGTCTAAACACTGCCGTTATCTGTCCAGTTGTCTGTGAATGCACTCAATAACGCGAGACAGTGAAAGCGATAAGGTAGTCTTCTTGAAAATGACGCCTTATTTTCACTGTTAAGATGTTCGTTTGTTTACATGGTGTAAGCACCTTGATGCTGAACTTTTGAACGTTGATGGGGCTGTTTTTAGTAGTTAAGTCCATTCCCCTCCCCTTCTTTGAGGAACTATAGCTTCGAATTGACCAACCAGTGTTCAGAATCCTTACTTCGTAAACTAGTTTTGCAGCTTGTTTGTTCGCATTTTGCACAAAATTTCAATATACACGACTCGACTACCAAATTAGCGGTTGACTTCTAGTGGTAATTGTGGATTCCAAGATTTTCGACCTTGAAAACTCTACCTTACATTCTTAAGGGGCGAAGGAACTATCCCCAGTAAATAGATATGAAGAATTGACTGAAACATTTCCAGCTTCTTGAGAGTAAACTTTCCGCTAAAAGCTAAACTGAAAGTTGCAAGGAAACAAGATTGTTAGATGATTCACATCAAATACGAAAGTAGAAAATGATACAGCCAATGTTACACTGTAGGAGTCGCAGCTTAGTTTATTGGTGGGCTGATGGATGTTTACATTCATCAACACGTCGACAAATGCAGAGAATTTCTTCAGGAATTTCTGGGTTGGCGAACATTTTACCGTTTTGGATCGTACTTGAACAGTCCATTTCCTGAGTATACAATGATACGGTTTGTACATCGACAAAATGGGCCAGAATCGAATTCCCGGGTTGCATCTCTCGTAGGCCATTTAATTACGGCGTTTGTACACCAACCGGCTTGAGAGATTAAGATATCACTTCATTGATGAAGGTTGCTATAAATATCACCAGTAGGTCAGTCGTTATACATTTCTGGAAAGCTGTCAAGCCACTAATTTTGGTTCCCATATCAATTTTTCGAGATATTACTGATTATGTTCCTTATTTTTCCTGGTTAATTATTTCGATCTAGTTAGAAAACAGTTCTAAACCAGTAAGCTAGTTGGGACAGAACAAAGTTTTGATCACTGGCAGTGGATCAAGATCGATGTGGACTGAACATCACTGATGGTAGTATTCGTGTTCTTATGGGCTTCCAACCATCCCATTTCGGAAAGAAGCATTAAATTCAAGCTGCACTCTCGTTAGCAAATCCCATAAGTGTATACTCTTGCCAGGGCCTGGAGTTGAAGTCTGACCTCGCTTTCTGGAGCAGTCATGGTGACCACAGAACCACTGAGCTCAAAGTAAATATAAGCTACTTACTAATGTGTCAATCGCCGAGTCAAGCCGAGCTCATATACGTAGCAAACATTGCCTCTAATTAACAAGTGAATGTCTTTGACACGCCATGAGTGAGGAAGATTGGCGAATGCATGACGTGCTGTCACCGTCCTGGTAAACACTTCGTCAGCAGTTGACAAAATGACGAAGGATGCAACACTGGAGCTACTCTGAACAGTTCTGTTACAGGCAACAGTAATGAAAACCGATCTTCTCTTTCTATGGTACGTGATTTCTCCCGAATTTTTCTTTGCAAGTGATGTATATCAAGCTGCGTGTTGAGGTAGTAACTTCTTCCTTACTATGACTCGAGAAATTCTGAAAAACATATGGCACTAGGGTGTCGTGCGCTGACTTCACAAAACTTGTCAGTGACTTGCCGAATCCCATGTGGTCCTGTAACCGTCCACTAAAACAGACCTCTAACGTAGCTGAACTGACTGGTCCCAAAGATACGCGTTTAATGAGGCGCTATGCCAAGTGGTCCAGGAACCCGATAGGAAGATAAGAAAGTGAAAGCTCGTAAGCCACGAGCTGTGATCCCTCATAAATGTACATAGCATGGCGCACCAAATAAATGATGCTACCCAGTGATATGAAGAAGCGATGGTCGGAAAAATATGATTATGTAAGCCATCCAAGTAAGATGGGGCTAATAGTGCATGGCAGAACACCTTATATATTTTGCATCAAAAGGGTTAGTGTACAGTGTGAATTTATCCGAGCTAGACCCAGCCGGTCATTTTCAGAAGATACTATTCTCCAAAGGCTGTGCGCTAAAGACGCCGCATTGCTTTTTATTAAAGAGTCAATATAAGAGGTACATGATTTGATAAATAAGGCGGTAGGAGTTTATGATGCAAAAGTGCTGGAACAACACGGCTGCAAAATTCTCATTAAGTGTTGGACAATAGTTATTCGAAATTATGTAACCCGTAAGGTAACCTGCAACATATCTGTCTGCTACGGAGTGATGTGTTTAAATAAACAAAATTTTCGTCAAGATTTATCACAGAAATTTTTAAATGTCAAAGTCAGTCGGCCAACATGTTTAGAACATCTCATTGAATCTTGACGGAACAAACATGCCAAAGAAGCAACTAGTGAAGTGAAAACTGTCCGGACAAAATTCGCCATATTAGTCATCAGCAAGTAACAGTATGCAACGGATACTGGTGGTACTATCAAACAAGTGGGCAAAACATTCTCCATTTCTTTATTGAAAGCATTTGTCATAAATAAGCTCATCCTCGAAAGAAAAGTACTTCTGCAAGATTGCTGTGATCCCGTAGACTTAATGTTGGATAGTGAAGTTATGGAGGTTGTTAACTGGTTTGTGTATCAGGGAGGCTGTGTCAGCGGTGGCGGAGTTGTAAGTAATGAAGTGGAAGCTGGTGTTTCTAAGGCCAGGGCGGAATGCACTCATCTAGGACACCTGTGGCAACAAAAGGGTCTCACCATGAGGCTTAAAGATTGCCTATATAGAACGTCAGTAAGGCTTGTATTGGTTTATGGCTGCAAAACTTGGGCGCTCGGGCGGAGAAGACGTGAACCGTCATCAGGTATTCAATCGGCGACATCCGCAGTCGATCGCTGGAATCTAGTGGCACCAACGAACAAGCAACGAGGATTTCAGGCTAATTCTTTTGCCCAATCACCACATTCACACAAACTCGGGTGGTTACGCCATGTATTGAGAATGCCGCCTAGTCGTCTACCACACCGAGCACACTGCGCCGACGCCGCGGTCGACTTGCGCAGGGTGTGAGGTGGACAGAGGACGGTCTGGCGTGGAGAAATGAAGTCATTCACCAGTGGGTTGGTCTTTCTGAGTCGAGTTCGTCTCCCGAGTCGAGTTCGTCTCCCGAATCGAGTTCGTCTCCCGAGTCGCGGGGCCTCGTAATTCGCACACTACGTGACTGAAGAGATTAGGTGAGTTAGTGGCTAATCGGAGGTTGTCTCACTGATGACGCCCTACTATTCCTTGTGGTTCGGTTGTTTGTCTGCAAGGTGTGGGCGCTTTGAAGTTAAATGTTTGAACACAGATTCGCTTTTTTTTTATATGTATGCCCGTTCCCAGTTCGTTTCCTTCTTTCTGTCAATATCTCATTTTTTCTTCATGACTGTGTGACAGTTAAGCATCAGAGAAAACCATTGATTTATTGCTGCCTACTGTGACGCTGAAGATGACGAATGGTGTTTTCCTACCCGTGTTCCGTGTTGTTTCCGACAAGTCGATTTGTGATACTGTGCTTAATTGCTGGACTATTAGCCGTCTTGAAGTATTCGTTAATTAACTGTCATTCGGAAAACCTTTACTTACAGGCTTGTTGCACTTACCCGAAACCCGCGTTTCTGTGCTAACGTCCCTGGTATTTTTATCTACAAAATATTCAAACCGCCATTTTGTCATGCTGTGGGCTCACATGCCCTGTTATGCCGTTGTAAAATATTGTGCGCATCTAACACACACATCGGATGACATTCCAGGCGGTGTATGAATTGAGTCGACGAACTAGAGTACATAAACCCGTTAGCCTATAAAAAAGGTGGCGTTTTATGACTTAAGTAAAAATACCATCATGATATATTTCTTTGGTGTATGGTTTGTTCACCAGGATTTTGGGCTCGACCCTCGTGCCATACGGCCAATCGGCTACTTCACGTCATGCAGCTTACTGAACCCTCTCGTATCAATCATAGTGACCTTGACCTAAGCAGGTTTTTCATTTAACTTGGTGAAAAATAACCACAAACGGGGTTTTTTCTGCATTAACGTTTTTTGAAAAGAGGTTCTGGGGAAGTGGAGTCTGCAATATCCGGTTTTTCACAATGCGATTGTGAGGTTTTGACTAATCTGTTTATAATGAAAGCCGCGTTAGTAACGTTGGGGGTGTGTTCGCTCGAATACACTCGTCTTCCGAAGGCTAGGGTACTCTTTGCACATTCCGGTTGACTTCGACGATAGACAGTCGTCTGTATGAATTTTAAGGAACGCGTGCATAGGTAACTGTGGGGTCGCTGTTACTCAACATTTGGGAAACATCGTCGCACAAGGCAGAGAAGGTACACGGTCTTCATCCATTCCAACATCGATGTATACGTTCAGTTGCGTGAATCTGGTGGCGACCATGGGCAAACAACAATTAGGTCGTGAGACAGATATTTTGTAGCTAGGGTCCATGTATTTCAAAGAATGAAAATGAAAGTTATCATTGTGTCGTACCCAGAGTTCTTTGTGGAAGCCATGAGCAACTGGTTTAAATATTGAGGTGGGCAAACGGTTACTCGGTACCAGCACACGAGGACGTCCACCAGTATGGCAACTACGATACTCGGGATCCAAGTCCGGAGCTAAATCTCCTCTGACTCATTGAGTCGACGATTGGAGATGTTAGAAGACATGCTGGTTAATATCATTCATTGACGTAAGGACTGTCATTGTTTTAGCCAGGTCGTTTGTGAACTACACGCAAATGATGGAGCAAGGCAGTGAAAACAGCATGGAAACTATTATGCAGATGTCAACTGGATCCGACTGTCAGATCAGTGGCCTCCGTTTGTAAGGTGAAGTTACGTTAATGTTAAATGTCTAGATCTGAACAACAAGTGTTTGTGTTTAAATAAAATCCATCTATTACTTCTCTCTTCGAGTCAACTGTAGATTGCAAATTCGAGTTATCTCATGATTGCACGGTAATAGTGGATCGGTGTGAACCACTGACACTTACTACTGTCAGTACTAAAGGGGAGTGTGATGATGGTTATGGTGATGACGCTGATCAAACTTTTGTTCATAATGCAATTAAAGAACGTAGTCGAAAGCCCAGTTGATGTGGGCAGATCTTGAATCAGCTATGCTCTGGTGAAACAAGTAATGCAGCCAGGGCTAATCAACGAAAATATGAGATAAGCCGAGGCTGACTACACTATGGGTCGAAGAGACTTTTCTATCGTTTCCTAACGTTTCAGATCTTCAGGTACAACAACGTGACACCATTCGGTTGTCTTTTTTTAATTTGATACCAGTATATTGGTAGATAACACTGTCTGGCAAATTCCTGATGCTACTGAGTTGCTGCATTTAAACTGTTAGAGTGGACTAGGAGAATGAATTCCGAGTAATATGACTATTCTTTAAATCGAGACATCTAGTAGAGAAGTTCTTGCAGCCTGGTGACGAAAACCATGTGGTTAACGAAAGCATTAATGCTCTTGTAAGACAGTCTCAGTGTGGTTGGAACTTCGTCATTCCAGAGAGATCTTTAATTCTCGAAACGAAGATCGATCTCTCCCGGCGTAAAAATATCATGTGCACAAGTTCGTGATAGTTTCTTTTGTTAACCAACTCGCTAAGATATACTAGCCCATTTCAAAAGCCCGCCCTCGTAGTTTAGTTCCTTATCCTCTCTTTCATTCAATGACAGACACTGTGAAATCTTTTACAGTATATTTTTCAGAAGTGCATCCACTGTGTACAGTTGACCGATTGGAAGTTCGGTCACTGGATCTCCACACGGGAGACGCAACTACAAGTTTGGATACCAAACGCTAAGATTTATTGGTTAGAAGTTTCTGTAGAAAAAGTCGTTAGCATTATAAATTAGTGTCGATTTCAAAGGCACTTCTATCAGTTTAATTACTGGTCGCTACCAACTGGATTAAAAATGATGTCCGTCCATCTGTCAGAAAAACTACTTCATATAACTTTTAGGTAGCGAAGTTTTCAAAATTAAATGGTAAGACAGGAAGACAGTACTACATTTCCGCACAAACACAAATGGAAGCATGCGGTTTCCCATGCGGTGGGTGTATTAGAACTTGAGATAAACAGACAGCGGCAAAACTAAACTCCACGAAGATTCTGAATATTCGGTCGAATGAAGTCGGTTGGTGTCGACTACGTGATGTACACATTTGTGTCCACTCAAATCGCTTATTTTAGACACTATTTGTCTAGATAACGTACAGTGGTTGAGAGCATGTCTACATAAACCCTACAACATGTTCCTCTCGTTAACCTATTCTAACAGCTTTGTCGTTTTTCTTTCCGCGAAGTGGTCAGATAANCCACTAATGTATTGCTGTCCATGATGATATTTCCATTTTCATAGTCAGCAATGACCAAAGCAAGGGTAGCCTCTGTCGCGTCTAAACATTGTTCATAAATTTGCAAGTAAGCCCACGTAACACTTGTGCACCAAGTTTTTTAACATATCGAATCCAATAGCCATCTGATTCCATAAATGACTCGAACTGTTGACCGCACTAATAGATTGCAGCTAACACATTTCGATCTGAAGGTTCGTCCTTTTCCCCAACAAATCAACATATTCTGCAAGTTTGCTTTAACTGAAAGCTATCGAAATTTTTTAAGCGATAAATTATTTCCAATACTGAGGAGATTTCACGTGATTTTTTCGTCATGCTCACAATGTTGTATGCAATCTGGAGAGAGGTTAGTTAGTTAGTTCATCTTGTGCGAAATCTAACTTCTTTGCCTGTGATATTGGACACGCTCTTGCGGCTGGATTAAGCTGTGTTCATAAGCCGCTTGTGCTTAAATGGTGTACACGTGATAGTAAGAATCAGACACGTTCGGATAACCACGATAGCCTAATTCGAATACCCACTGCTTTATCCGTACCTTCGTTGTTCTTATCTCATCTGTCTGTTTTTAGTTTTCTGTACTTACGTCCCAAACAAGTAGTATTTGCTTCTGTATTCAAACTTTATTTACGGTTGTTAGCAACAACATTCGTTGTACGTCCCCCAACTACCATGTTAGAATTCAAAATGAAATTAATCGCTTCAGTATATACAGTGCCTCAAAATTACATCTCAATTACATGTACACTCGTGCACATGGGTACACCTACGCACAACGTCACGGGACATTAACCACTAAAGTTACCATCACAGGTCACAATAACTGACCACATCGAACATCGACAAACAAACATTTTCTGTTTCTAAGAAACCTCGAAGATATAGAACCATCGGAGGATTTATAGCGTCCGAAGTTTTCAAGGGTAGTAAAATGGAGGAGAGATCAAACAGATGAAACCGTAGCTTCGAGAGGAAGTAATTCGACTCTTATGGCAGATCCTCAAATGACCGCTTGGAACCGTCCCACCGACATTTTTGCGTAAGCAGCCGTGCAATGGCTGCCATCTGGGAACCTGGCGAGATCCAGAATAGTGAAAGTGATCAACGTAGTCCGCCGTGTCCTTCCAGTTGAAAAATCTCATAGAGATTTCCCCTTCTTCCACTCACTTCAGCTTTCATTCTACGGTCATACACAACGAAGTGGACATAAGCTGTGTCGAAACAAGCTATTCCAGCTTGTTGAACACTGTCAAGACTCAGAAGGCTGGCACACAACAGACATCCTTTATTTTACTGCCCTCATTGAGAGGTGGTTGTTACCATTCATAAGTGAGGAGAAAACCATCTCTGGCTACTCCGATTTCCACGCTGATTGTCGTAGAAGTTATGTGTGCATGGGTGTTTGCTTCCGGTTGAATCCATCTCTACCTCTTTTGGACAGTAACAACATTTTTTCTGCTGTGTGCGATACTCCCTATTCACGGGTAATAGCCCATTGCCGCGATTTAACGTTACTTGAAGCTATTCACCACTAAACTTTAGCATATCATTTAGACAGTGACGCTATTTCATTTCATCACTTACCCAATCTGATTCTTACGAGTGAGTCCAAAATTTCACGAGCTACCTAGATTTATCCGCCTCAATTTTCCGGGGAGTGCTTCGATTAGAAATTGTAATTAGGGACGACAAAGCTGCAAACAAGGTTTGTTTCCCGTGTTTGATGAGTAGGCTAATTAAAACACAATAGATGTGAACGGATGAAGGATCAGGTGTTGATTCCACGAACAGGATTGATTACGTTAACGAAATGACTCGTCCGCTAGCTGGTAGTTCAAAATCCCTGGAAATTAATACAGAAAAAGACTAAACACCAGCTATAGAAAATGCGATCTTTGCAATGGTGAGCGAAACGAAACAGAAGGCAATATTTGATCAGGCCGCAGTCGAACACATCCGTTCCACTGCAACAATAATCCTTGGGTTATACTGTCTGTCCAAAGTGCAGAAAGTGGGCTTACATCTAGGACCCATTTCAGGTATGTGCAACTTGACTCAAAGTGCTGTGGCCAGACGGCTTTCCTGTTTGCTCGGACCCATCATGTTGGAGCTAGCAGAATACACGAGACGTTTCATTTCACTGAAGTAATCCAAGACCAGAACCCAAATAATCAAAGAATGTGCTTGCTCGATGTTGCTTCATTGTGTACGAATGTGACTCCGTGAGGGATATCTAGCTGTTTATGCGACCCTATCGAATATAACGAAAGACGAACTGAGAGAACTGCTGATGTTTTGTACTAGCAACGTTTGGTTTCTGTTTGACAATGCAATTCACCGACAGAAAGATGAAGTGGTATTGGGCTTACCTCTAGATTTCATGGTAGCTGACGCTTGCACAAACGAACTGAAGACAAACCAATTGTGTGCAATCATTGAACAGTTAACATTATACACACGTTATGTTGATGATACTTTTGGGCCGTCGTTGAGAATTCTAACACAAACAAAGTTTTGGCAAATTCTAACTCAGCACACAGCGGTAGTAAATTCACCAAAGAGTCAGACAATAATGGCTGAATAAACTTTTGAGTGTGGGCATAGTAAGAAGAGAAGGTGATCCAGTCAATCGAAGTGTGTGCAGAATTGGAACGACCAGTTGGATTAGCCAATATATACACTGTGACTGTTTCGTCCTGCCAAATCAAAAGCGAAACCACATACCATGTCTGACAGGTAGGGCTTAAAGATCCGCACACCTGAAACTTTACAAGCTAAGATAGACATTCTACAAGTGTTCATATAGAATAGCTACCCAGTACGTTTCATTCAGAAGGCGATGCGGGCATCATACATTCGCCGTACTACAGGGTTATTGTCTAACAGAGTGCGTGAACATCATTCTACGTGGTTTGACATTAGTATTATTAAGACGCTTTTAAGTGCGACTGTTGCTCATCTGACCGATTCTAGTTCTGTCAGCAAGGAAGACGCCTTTTTGAATGTCCTCCGAGTGCCAAGGAATCGACCAAAGTTATTGATTCAAAATATTAACTGTTGCCGAAGCCATAACCATCCGATTGCATAACCCTGACTTATGCGCTCAGAAGTTCGTGTGGACACTTAATTTCCCTTGGTTCGCAATCTATCAAGTCACTATTTGGAGCAGTTATTGCGTAACTGATAACAAGCACGCCGTCCGTGACCCCTATTGACCAGTGTCCTGGCGCACTGTAGCCACTGTGTTCATATGTATTGCTTTGTAATTAGCTTGACGATCACACACGGAAAACAGGTTTTGTTTGCTTCTTCGTCCTTCTCCTGACTTCAGAGGGTATTTTCAAAGGAGAATACAGTTGTAGTCCCTGATGGTGCGCTTAGCCTGATGCCATTATGTTCAGATAAGCGCCTAGTCGGGTAACCCACTTAACCAGTTCCACGGGAACAATCAACTAAGTAAACACAAAAAGTCGCAGAAACTGACGCTTCTTCCTTCAACATAAATGGATTATCAGTCCCAAAGCTGTAAAAATCCCTGGGGCCAAACCTGGGTTTAAATTAACGTTGCTCATTTTAATTATATCCCGGTCGTGTTATCGTTAACTTGAAGCAGCATATTCTCACAGTCTAACATAAAGGGAAGAACTGCTACTTTCATTTTTTTCCACCGCGAACTCTCCTTTATTTGGAATCACTATTATGGGACTGATAATCCACTTAATTTGAAGGACAGATTGCCTGGTTATGTGGGTTATTTTTGTGTACACCAATTTGCTTGTTCCTTTGGAACTAGTTAATCGGGGCTCATGACCATGCGTCTATCTAAACATGTCTGTGAGTATCATCCATCCCGGATCGATGGCGGAGTCAATAAGAAAATTGCTAGCGTTGGTTCTCACTATGCCATCAACCCATTCCCTTTATTTCGTTTACCTTACCAGATCAGAAGCAAAATACCTGCATCATACATGAGTCAATATATTGGTGGCTTGAGGTACCGTCCAGAAACCACTCAGAGAAGTTTTTCCGACTTGCAGATAGTCAAATTATGACCTAAAAATTGAAATTGCCTCGTATATATGACAATTTCGCCAAAATAATCCCGAGCTTGCCTCTATTACGTAGCGTCCACTTTGCTCTTAGTCTTCTTGCTAGCTTAGTTCTGATATGCGGATATCTCGGCAAAATGAGGATAACAGAATTTAAAGAACTAGGCAGTTTATGACATTCAGAAATCCGTTATAATCTTCATGAAGAACGGCTGATATTTCTTGAAGCGGCATGGAAAAATAAACGTTCTCTCATGCACACATGTCAACATCTCAGAAATCGTCTACTGGCCATGTTGCTGAATGCAATAAACCGAGACGTTACTCCCACAACCTATGAACACGCTGAGTTATTCACACACCAGCATATTACTGGTTTCATCACACCGACAATAACTGCATCTAGTTTAACTCCGGCAGATGTTGGCAACTAATTCTCAAGCAGGGTTATGTGTGACTGATATGCAGATTGGCAGAGCATATAAAGTTTAGTGCATTAATAGGCCATGCAAAATACCGTCCACAATCGCACCAACACTACCGTCAAACATACTCAGAGGCCACAAGCAAGTGTGTTGCTTCGACAAGTATTGTAGACGCCTGCTGACGTCACTGCTGTCCAAGTACTTATGAGAAATTCACCGTTGCACATGAACATGCATTAAGCAACAACCTCCCCAGGAGTTTTAAATCTCATGGATGATACGGATTGGTTCAAAATACCTGTCACACGCCGTCTGCTCCTGATACCGGGCAAAATCACACGAGAAACTTCTTTCCTTTCCTCCACCTAAATCTGATTCCATTCTGAGGTCACCTAATGGTGAGATGGCTGCAACCTATGTTCAAACAAATCAACTCAGTTTGCTAAACAATCTCCCCAAATTTGATCACTTGGCAAGCGATTATTGTCTCAAGCTTACTGCATTAACCTAAAGGTGGTTAGAACCAGAAATTACTGCTGGTGAGGTCGGTACCCCTGGCTATCTTGCTTTTTGAGCTGGACCCCATGGGGTGTGTGGCCTCGTATTCTCACCTAAAACTACCCCCACCTTCTTTGCACAATGTTAGCATACTTTCCGCCATGTGCAGTGTTGTCTGGCTGCAGGTCAAACTCTGTGGTCACTTCTGGCTGTTAGTAGTAGCTATATACCACTCACACTCGGATTCTTATTTGATCGATGACACCCTTTTATCTTACCTAGATAAGTTTACTTATCCCGCTTAAAAGCTTCATATTAACACTTCCTTCATTTACCTTCTATGGATGATTGTAGTGCTCTGACGGCGGTTCGGACGAGTACGGGAAAGGCCTCTGGTAACAGTATCGATATGGGAATACCCCTGATTGTACTGAGGAGAACTTTAATCAAACCGGTAAGACGCTGTCTCGGACCAGTAGCTTCGCTGTTTCACCTCATAATCACTAGAAGGAATGATTATATAGATCATAAAGCACCTTATTCCCTTAGATAGTGTGGTTATTGAATTCTGATCTACGAATTTCATTGCTGCTGGATAAGAAGACGCGACCAAAAACAACTAATCCGCAACGCTAGTAGTAATACCTTTGATATTTCAGCACAAAATCCGTGAAGCTTTGCTGAGGTGCCTCTGACTTCCAAGTGATCACATACGATTAGCAAGAAAACCATGTATTATCGACTCAAAATATGTAAAGTACTGGAAACGCTTTCCCCTGTCAAGGGAGTTTGCCGCCTCCTCAACCCCTGCGGCGAATATTCCCGACAAAACCGCATTCTAGTCACTGTAAGGATATAGAGAAGACTACCGAAAATTTCAATCGGCGCACATCAGCATGCAGCAGTAAACATTCTGAAACACCACTTAAGGGTTTAAAACTGGCGAATAAACAAAGAAAGTTTTGTCGAATTATTTCGTCATCGGTGCAACTCTTTTCTCAATCTTGTCTTTGATTTAGACTAACGACAAAGCCATATCTCTGGCACACAAAGTTACCTAAATATTGAGAGTTAAATGCGCATCTCTCTACAGTAAAATGGTGCTAGTTGCATTTAGTCTACCGTTGTAGACATTTTAGCAGCAGACCTCTCAATTTATCATACATGCTTGCAGTTGCATACTTGCTCGCTTTGCCGTTATACCTGAATAGATTCACCCACAAATTCTGAAACAAATGTCCTCTATACTCTTAAAATCAGTTTGTGAGTTCATTATTCTGACTGTGTGACTGAGACATCCCAACAAAACAGTATAAGGCTAAATTAATCCCTACATTCAAATTGGGTGAACGTCGGTCGCATGCAAGCTACAGATTGATTGGTGTAACGAGTAGTCTGAGCAAGGCACTTTAACATAATCCAGCTTAGATTCCAGCCGAGATGGTCATGTGTGACCAGCATACTCCTTTTATAGACAGTCTAAGGGGGTCTAAAAACACGGCCTTCTTTTTGACGTAGTTCTCCATGATTTTGCTAACACACTTAGTAAAATGCTTTACGGATTGCTGTTAGATAAACTGGAGGCGTACAAGGTTCATAGTAAGATGTACTGCTCAACAGCCTTGTTCCTGATTAGTCGAATAATCTGTGTAGAAGCGGGCTACGCTCCTTCTTCTGTACTCACCTTATTGGGTGTGCCAAAGAGCTGTCCTTGGATCGCTAGTGTTTACTTTGGATCAGTAACCTCCAAGAGGTAATCCGTAGTAATTCTTTGCTGTATCCGGAGTGTCTTAACATTTAAAACTCCAATTCTGTACTGTAACGTCATGGAATCTTATGATTCTAGCATTCTTGAAGCTGACCACCATACTGTCAAGCAACCGTTATGGCAGTAGTGTCTACCACCACTGACGACAAGTGTGCTCAGCTCGTTATCTGAAAAGTCAGGAAGCATGTTAGTAACGTACGTTCTGCTCAGTGGACCTTAGGAATTATCTATGGATCCAGCTACCGTCCAGACTGTCCATCTCACATCATCAGAAAAACGTAGCCCGGAAGCATTAGTTCATACTGAGCAAGATGAAGCAAACTGTCCTTCGACTGGATAGGAAAATAACTCCAAATTTCACGAGGACTATGTCCTACCTACACTTCAATATGTTAGCTAGTGGAATGCAACAGCCTTAAAAAGATACGAATACGCTGTAGCTTGTTTAGTGATCTACTACGGAACGATATTAACGTTCATAAATTTATCTTTGAGGGTGGCCTGGAAACTCTTGTTTACCTAGTCGGGTACCGATGATTCCGAGGTGGCCTAATTCTCAATTTGTTTTTTTCTGAAGACCTCTAAGAATATTTGCCACACTTACAGACCAAGGTCACGTGTAAACTAACAAGTTAGGCTCTTTCTTTCTCTATTAGACAAAGTGTTTTGCAACTGCCTCAGCGTCCATTGGGATAACCTTTTTTCAATCAAACTCAGTGCTTCCCTCAAGTCGAACTGTACGTAAACGTTGTGCTTGTATGTTCTAAAGTGCAATGACCACTAACATGAGCTGCGCAGCTCATGCGCGTTTCCTAATTGTCGTATAAATTTTATCAATCCTTTCGAAACATTGCGCTTCTAAATATAAATTTCACATGATTTTTCTATTCACCGCATTTCAGGGAAAACGACGGGTGTATAACATTGAACAAAAACTGCACTGAGCCCGCAAACATGAGTTTCTAGCCAATTACTCGCCTATCTAAGTGACATAGTGCACTACGTCATAACATACGACTTGCTATGGGTTTTAAAATTGTAACAGAAGTGAGTTAATACCTGCTGTCTATGGAGTTCAGTCACTTCCTGTGAGTAGTTACTCGAAGAACCAACAAGTTTAGAGAGAAAATACGGCTGACCTACTAGAACATCTTTAAAAGATCCGTCCGTCTGCACTGTATCCGTTAAAAGCTCCTCTCTCTGTACACCATCGCCACGACATCTGTCCTACAGTATTATCCACTGCTTTCCACGGTTGCAGTATCACATATAATCATAATTAGGTTACAATGGATTACAGCGTAGACATTAAAACACGCGTAAACTGACTGTGCTCACGTAACATTCAAAGCAAACGAGCATTGACAGGATTTCTCCGGTGACCGAACTTACTCTAATGCATTATCTGGCTTTTCCGGTTCCTCGTAAAGACCAACAAGAACTAAAGTGACATTTATCTCAATTGACCAGGAACCAACCTTTCGTTAACGTATCTAAAACCCCCGCTTTCTCCAAATATTTCCGAAACTCTTCTCGTTTAGAATCAGCTGGCTGTAAAGGAGGAGGTGATAGGATAATTAACAGCTACTTTGTAAGACGACATTTTTTGAACCTAACAATCGTCGTCAAGGTGCCCAAAATAATTAGCTTTAGCGTACTTAAACAACGGAGAAACATTTTCTCGGGTTTTCAAATCCACCAGTACAAAAATCAAGAGCATGTTTTAAAAGTGTGTATTGGGAGATACATGACTTCTCAGTCATTCTAAAGAATAATTTTAACCAGGTTAGTTAAAAGGATGTGGAAATTTAACTTTGACATAAAATTCTCACGAATCATCTTACTGAACTGTGACTTTCCTAGGTGTCGCGAATAAAGCTACAAATCACCACACACTATGCTGTCCCTTCTTGATGCTAAGTTCGGAAATTTACATGGCCAGAGTTGGCGTTTCTAATGTGACAGGCAAGCCGGACGTTGTGGCTTCTTGTACCCGATACAGTCGTAAACGCACCTTGTGGAACGCGCAGACAGTGGAAGAAAGCGTTCTTTAGAAGCAGGGATCGAACGATAGTACTGTAGGAGGAGATGAAAAAAACAATTGTGAGCCAAAGGCCTAGTAAGACGTGCACACCACTTACACAAACGAAAAGTACAATGACTTTGGCAGTACGCTGCGTAAAACTAATGTCATCTTCTTTTAACTAACTGATTAGTCAAAACAAAAGCAGCTAACGTCGTTTTGAAATTGTTCACTGTTTTTGTGGCTCTGGTAATTTACCTGCTATCTAATCGACGCACTTTTATTTATAATGTTATAAACAATGCACAACACTTGTTCGATTTGATGCTGCTTTACATTACATCTGTCGTTTGGGTGTTTCGTCTCCTTGGTGCCACATTTTCGCCTAGACAGGGACTGATTATAGTGAGCGATTCACTGGTTACGTTTTGAACGGACTATTTCTGTTCATGTATATACAGAGAGTTAGTCCCCTACAAATGAGTATTTCTATCACCTCAATCAGTAAGTGCCGCCATTTTCAACTTAGCACATGGGTTGTACATCAAC
>QNGE01003613.1:0-47309 GCA_008508345.1 Paragonimus westermani
TAGCCGGTATATCCGAATTGAACAGAACACAACGAATGAACGGCAATCGAACGCTTGTATTAGAATTACGCGCCGTATCAAATGTGTACAACCTCGACTTCAATAATTGACGTGGAAGTGTATGCTGAACGACATTTATCCCATCCACCACACGTTGAATATAGGACTGCGGCTTCTTGAAATCCTTCCTAGGTTTCATTTGCAGTCTTGGAAACCTACGAATGATGCTTGTAATTTGTTGGTTCGAATTCGAATCTAGTTCAGAATCATCATTATCTGAATTCACAACAGAATTTGGAACGAACTGACCTGTATCCTTAATACGTATCTGATCCACATGTCCATTATTTACAGATAAATCATCAACGTCTAGAATTCGGTATAAGCGTTTACAAAGATTCTTTAGATGTAAACCAGATGACGGTCACAAGTCATTACCACGATAAAAGTTAACTTAAGAGGATTGAATACATATCAATTTTGCCCTCAAATGTATTCTTTTAAAAATTTTGGTGGGACTTCTGTGTGTAGTTGAATGGCAGGCATTGCGATATTGTAGCTGGAAGCTGTCAACACCTTTTTCAAGGCCTCTGAATGTAGTACACTGAAGAGAGGCTATAGCACTTCTAAGTGTTTTAACAAAGTTTTCAGCCTGACTATCAGAGCAGGGATGCCGAGCAGGAGTAAACAGATGCTTGCATCCAATACCGTTGAGCCAAGTATTTAGAAGATTGGAAGTGAAATAGGTACCATTGTCAGTCACCAACACCAGAGGGATATCTTCTCTGATGAATATTCTTCTGACTGCGTACATAGTGAATTCTGCAGTGGGCGTTGTTGTGAATGCTATTTCCGGCCACTTCGAATAGGAATCGATCATTACCAGCGCATAATACCCGTCAAGAAAGAGACCGCATTAATCTGCATGAACCCGTTGCCAGGCCTCAG
Organism: Paragonimus westermani; assembly: GCA_008508345.1. Lineage (NCBI taxonomy): Eukaryota > Metazoa > Platyhelminthes > Trematoda > Plagiorchiida > Troglotrematidae > Paragonimus > Paragonimus westermani. The sequence goes on from QNGE01003613.1 coordinate 949, forward strand.
ATGACATCAGCCATGGAGTCCATTTAGACGGTAAATTGTGGAATTTGTGATAGCAAGATGATCAACTTTTAGCCAGATGACAAATATCAGCACCAATCTCTGGCCACCAGTACGGTAATCTGGCCAGCGACTTTATCTTTTCAACTCCAGGATGTCCAGAGTGTAAATCGCCCAGGACAGCTCTACGAAGAGCTGGAGGAATGACAATTCTGTAATTTAAGCACAATAATCCATCTGGTACCACTTCAAGTGTACTGGCCTCAGAATGACCAGTACGCCTTGCTCACTTCTTCAAAAAGATCATTTATCTGTATGAGCTGTCTCTTCTGAGATAGCTGCACCCCACTGAACGCCACATTAAATCCTCTACTCGTCACCTCGAGCAAACAGGAGTCAGGCGCCTGAAAGTGTGGCTACAAAGCGTCTAAAGATGCAAGCGCACAGATAGCCACGGTAGAAAAAGCCCTGAATGACAACCAGAGAACTTTATCTGACATGAAGTCAGAACTGAGATCGTTGAATGAGTACATCGCCCTTGCCCCTCTAGGCGCTGCAGCTGCTCGCAAGGAAGCGGCTTTTTCCATTGCTCAAATTGAGGAAGTCGAGAGGAGCTTGAAGGATAGAGCACTCCGGGAGAAGAGGCTCGTCTTGTGGGGACGATTTCCGACTACACTTTCTCCAGGGGAACAAGTCAGAGGGGTGCTAAGCGCTTGTTTTCCTCCAGAGTCTATAAAAATGGTTTCCGCCAGCAGATTTCGCTCCAAAGCTACCAAGAAGTCACTGGGACTACTTGTGACGTTACCCGCAAAGATTAGCAAGGGGGAAGTACTGGAAAAAGCGGTTGAACTGGAGAAAAAACCACGTTAACCTCAAGGGAGTCTCTCTAGATCGCTCACTGCAGGAGCGGCAGAAGCGCTCTCAGCTTGATAGAACAAGGTTATGCATCGAAGCTCACCCCAAACTCCAGGCAAAGTGTTACAAACCTGTTTGGAAGCCACAGTTATCAACAAAGTCATCGAGGCATGAGAAAGAAAAAGCTGAACGTTTATGCATTTTTGGTTTAATTGCTACGTTCGTGTCAAAATGTCATCTCGACAGAGGAAGAAGACAAGAATCGTGGATAAGCTCATTGAGCGCACCTTGATATGTTGCTATACCATAAAAATCTTTAGTAATTGTATCCACGAGATGCTGGAATACAGCTCTCAGCTCTCAGATTGCTAGAACAAGGGTACGCATCAAGGCTGACCCCAAACCCTAGGCTAGCGTTGAGGTCCTTATCCCTGATGTCAAGGGGGGACCGGTGTCCTCGGACGAACCACCCCAAGCACTCACTTCAGAGGCCACTGCCCCTAGCTCATTGGAAAGTCAAGCGCCTGTGGATATGCAGGGGCCGGTAGAACAGATCTCAAAGGTGCTGAGGACCATCAATGTTCTAAACCCCTAATTATCTCACAAAAAACGGCCGCCAAAAATATTTTATTCCCAAGCTTTACAGCCCGGTAAGTCTGCTGGGATTCCCCCTGCATCAAAAACGGCCCAAACATGTCTCATTCTGGCGGCTCTCTCCCCGGCTACATCGGGGCCATTTCGTCATATACTCCCTTCGCATCTACAACTTTACCCAAATTTTCGAGGGTGCAAAACTGCAAATCACCCTCCAAACGCTCTAAAAGCAAGAGCGGTCCGAAAGTCATCGACCTTGGACCAAGAGAAGAGGACGAAGTGTCCCACAGGGACACTCACTTATGCCCAGGCTATGATGAAACGGCTACCACCCCCCAAGAGGGCTCACGGAACAACGCCACCAGTTACACAACACCCATCACTACTTGGGCTACTTTCCAAGTTTTCCCTCGGGCACTTCTGTCTCTTTTTGCACCCAGCCAAACGAAGAAGTAGCAACGAAGTGCGTGCACACCAACTGTCTGAGCCTTCTGAACAAACTACCAGAAGTCAGACAGCTGGTCCACGACACTGGCCCTCACATTCTTGCATTAACAGAGACCTGGCATTCCGCGGATACCACTGATAATGAACTGCATGTCCCTGGTTACTCTGTATACTGGACGGACTCCTCCCGTGGACGCATGGGAGGCTGCGCCGTATTCCTAAGCCAGAAGAACCCAGTGCCAGTTGTCGTAGGGGAATTTACCTTCCCAGAAAAATGCGACAAGCTCTGCATCGAACTCCAACTTCGCAAACGTGACACGCTTCTTGCCGGTGTTGTGTACCGGTCGCCGTCATGCAGTGCATCTGACGACAAAGCCATCCTTGCTACCTTAGACAGACTCACGTCTGCCCAGCGTTTCTCCCATATTCTTATTATGGGTGACTTCAACGCACCTAAACTAAACTCCATGGCGGCTTCTCATGAGGACTGTGGCTGCGGGTTCTCGAAACACCTGGCAATGTTGAACCATGAGAAAGCCTGGACACAGCATGTCGATCTACCTACAATGCACCGTCCAGGACAGACAACCCCCTTGCTCGATCTGGTCATCACGAACGAGGCTCACCTGGTAGATAGTGTGGTCATCAAACCACCGCTGTAGTATAGTGACCACATGCTACTAACTTTTGACTTTATCTGTTACTGGCTCCAAAACGCTGTAACAAAGACTCCATTTCGAAACATTCAGGAAGCTGACTTAATCGCATTTAGGACGCTCTCAAGCACACTCAGCCTCACATCCGACTCAGTAAACTTGAATTAACTTTCCTTTAAAGCTGCCTTTCCCGAAGCCGATGAGGCATTCATTCCTCGAAAGCTATGGAAGTTCTCCTCTCGAGCACCGCTTCCGCGGAATATAAGCCGCCTTCTTGAAGCACGTTCCCGTCTTTTCCCTAAGCAGAAACTAAAGGGTAGGCCAGAGGATCTAGAGGCCTTTCGCTCTGTACGAAACAGGTGCAAACGAGAAATCCGGCAACACACTCATCAGGTACAGTCGAAAATTCTACGGGTGGCATGCGAGAATAAGGAGTTTCTTTTCAAATATATACGTCGCCAGAGAGAAATTAAGCTCTAAGCGCTTTCTCTGCGGCTTCCCGACGGTGAAACCTCCTCCAATCACAAAGTGTTCAGAGAATACTACTCATCAGTCTACAATGTGGATCTGCCAAACTGGCGTCCAATTCTCCCGCAAAGACACTCCCAACACCCCCTCATGACAGCTGACTTTTCTGTGTCCGACGTTCAGGACCTCTTGCTTAAGATCATTCCTTTAGTGCCATGGGACCAGAGGCCATCCATCCCCGGATCCTCAAAGAAGCAGCCGTCGGTTTGGTGGTGCCTCTGTTTAAAAAAACACTTTGGACAGGCACTCTTCCGGAGGCATGGAAAGAGGCCACTGTCTCACCTATATTTGAAACAGACAAACGTCACTCTCCCGCTAGTTATCGGTAGATCAGCCTTACCAGCATCCCGTGCAAGATAATGGAGAGACTGTTAAAACGCACCATCTTCAAGCATTTCTTCTCAAATAACCCTTTCCCTTCCACCCAGCATGGCTTTCTTCCCGATCGGTCATGCATAACCAATATGTTAATCTTCATGGATAGCCTAACGAAGACAAAAGACAATGGTCATACCTCGGATGCTATCTTCTTCGACTTTGCCAAAGCCTTCGACTCTGTCCCACGCGGTCCTCTGGTGCATAAAGTAGAAGCCTATGGGATCCAAGGAGAGGTTCTGCGCTGGATTAATGTTCCCTACCATCAAAGGAACGGCTCCATAAGCTTCGACCTCGGACCTTCTTAAGACATCAGTTTTCTTATAGGGTTGTCAACTACTGGAACGACCTCCCACCAGAGATTTTAGCCGCTTGTCTAAGGACCGTCTTAAAGTGTCACTGGATTCCCACCTTCTTAAAAATCCGCTAGATTAGCAATTTATCTCGTTCTGCTAGATTATTATTTCACCCTGTTCACTTTACTTTCTGTAACCCCCGAGAGCGGTGCTACACCCTGTTTTCAATGACTGCTTTTCAGGTCAACTGTAGACCACCGGACATCGAAGCGAATAAACTGACTGAATCCGGGTAGATTGGGCCCTCAGTCTCGACCCCGTGTACGAATCGTTGAATAAAGGTCAAAAACCCATGGTCGCTCTAAAATGAGGGGCTTCAACTTCAAGGCTCTTCGCTTAAGTGTGGCTTTCACCGGATACTAGAGTCAGTGCAGCACGCGTCCTTCTGGCCGCCAGCTATGTCCACTCGGAAGTGAGTATGCCGCTGTGGCGTGGTCGGTATTAATGAAAAGCAAATTAATCCTACTGAAGTAGTTAAGAGGTTGGGAACAGTTTTGGTAAACAAAACTAAACAAAGTACAATCTTTCCTGAAGGGCAGCCCGAGACTAAAGGCGAGGGCGACCAGATAGTCCAACTACAAATACTGGTTCGAATAATGTTTACAGATGAAGCGACTTCTAACCCACTTTCAGGCTTATTAGAGCAAGGGTTCCACCTTCAAAAGAACTTCCTGAATTCCAAAGATTCTGTTAATCGTCACGCTTCAGCACAAGTTGACCGAGGAGAATACCGAGCATTTCTTATCATAGGAAGGTGCAGGTTGGCGACTGACAGCTGCGACAGTGAAAATGCCTAAACAACGCTAGTTGGGTCAGGTTATCCTTATGATGGCGGACCGTCGTCTACTCCGTATACAGTTAACGAGAACAGCGGCAACCCGAGCCACAGTATATATGGGCACGGTTAAGGGCTAGAAATGGTTATGGGAGGAACAGTTATTCCTATTCAGCAGTGAAATGTTTAGATAAGTCGATGCCTACTTATGAATGCTTTTGTGTAGCGATCGTGCAGGTGGGGTTTGGTTCCTACTGTGTTTAACCAAACCAGATCTGTCTGCACTTAAGGATACTTTTCAGGACAAGTCAATACTGTTGTAAACCACGTAATATCAGACTAGCTAACGCATATCATTTAATCACCCCAGTGATGCTGAATTATAATCACACTGATCCCCAAATACTTGAATTCCTCCTTTTCTCCTTCAGAGTTGACGGGGTGTGTCGATGCATGCAGCGCCTTCCGATTGCTTCCACTACTGAAACTCACTCCAATGGTTTTTTAGCCACCACAGTTATGAAGTTTTGATTTATTTGCAGCCTGTGGAACAACTGTCATATGAATGAGCCATATCACATACTGCCCGTTCATATTGGAGTTAATTCGTCTCATTGCATACAAACGAGACGGAAGGTTAAGTGTGAGCCGGAGTCACGCATGATGGCAAGAAGCGGGTCACGTAAACGTATGACGCCGTGACTTGACGCACACGCAGGAGCATACACCGCCATTTCAAATTAGCCTGATCGCACAACAGTGACGCCATCCAGCAAGCGAGGTTTGCGTTACGGTCTCAGTACCAGAGAAGAACACACTGGTCTGCTGAAGTTGTTGGAAACCACAGGTTGAGACTCGTAATATGTTCGTATACAGATGCCTGTGAGTTTGACACCACTACGGTAATGCTGAACCTGCAACTCAGTGGGTACAGTAAGTCATTTTCTGTTCTGTACATACGCCGCTCAATGGCTTGATAATCATTGCTCTCTGCTTGTGATGTCTGTTAAGTTAAAAGTGACGGTCAGAGGTCCATGGTGTGTTCTCTACTTGGGATATAAGTGTTTTCCATCCAAACTTGCTTGAGTGTGATGTGCACGGATTTTTAGTTTGCACACGGATAATAACCAGTATATATCGACTATTATGAATAATACTTTTGGCATTTGCATTTGCCATACATTTTTAATGGTTTTGTCTTTTCACTCACTTTTGTTTTAGTCAAGATATCTACTTTGTGTTATCCGTCCCGGCGTCAAAAACACACCTCACACAGCGCCTCTGTACACTGTTTTTGAGGTTCAATCAAAATATACAGTGAGATCACCTTCGACATTCCCAAAATTCTAACCCCCGTGAAGTGTGAGTTGCTCTACTAATACCATGGTATCTGTTCACATTGAACAGTGAATGTAAATTTACTAAAAATCACTAATCTCAAAGTGAGTGCGTTGGTGCTGTAGAGGATGTAATGAATACCATTTTTGATATTCTCATCTATCTGTACATTTTTGATGATTTTGGCTTTTTACCCGCTTTGTTTCAGTCAAGCACTCCGTTTTTTTAATATCCGTCCTGGGGCTAAAGATACAACCTACACGCTAGCTTGACGTGATTCTATGTGCGCCCCCATTTGCCCGGGGCCGACACCAACATACGGGGGTCAACGGGCTGAGTCTTTGTTTTTCACTGTTGGTTGGTTTGCGATGAGTATTGTTTGGGCATTGTTTTGTTGGATCGGTTCTAACAATGCGATCAGCGCAGCCTTAATTATGGCTGTACACTGTATCCGCATCATCATCAACAGCCAAACACATATTTAATAAAAAACAATGTTGTAGCCGTTGTCTTTGGGAACTCCGCCCAACCAGTCTAACGTTTGTTTGAATTCTGAAGGTCGACTGAGGTTTCTGCTGACATGTTCTCTCTGGCGACTGTTATTCGGCCGTACTAGAGGCCTTCTTACGTCCACCCCCCGGGGCCTTTGTTTTTCTCGTTAACGTCCACTTGCACGCAGTGATTGAGTCAACAGATAATGTTCGTTTGCAGACTCATCGTTTTCTCATCACCACATCTGAATCGCGTCAGTATAAGGCTGGAGAAACCTGGGCGTACAAGTCATATAGCAGAGAACTAGACTCGTGATAAGTACACCGGGGTCAATACGCTAACTATCAGCTCTAGTTGTCGCTTGGTTTTCGACAGTCACAACTGCCCTTGTAGTGCACTGCCTGCAGAGATACACCGGTAACCCGCGGCTTTTGGCAAAAATCGGTGAGATTTTAAAAACACGTGTCGCCTGAAATCATCATCCCAAATAAAAAGGTCTGCCTACTTCATTTTCAAATCTGCAATATTCGTTTCGGCAAGTTCAGTGACATTTGTTTAAGCGAATTTTTAAATTCGGACATTTTTAGTGGCTAGTCTATCGCGCTCTCTGAGGTAGGTGTCGTAGAAGTTGGACGATTTTGCGTTCAGTTGAGAGTAAGCAAGCGATTGACCTGTGTTCTGCAGTCTCATGTAAAACATACGAAAAGTGCTTTCGAAATGGTTATTTTAATTTCGTTCTCTCTCAAGTACTTACGGAGATATTGGATTTCAACCACACTCACGATTCTTGTACTATTATAGCTAATGTTCAGAACTTCTACAACGTCAGGGGGATATATTTAGGTTATTTACTACAAACTAGCGAATGTCTGTAGTGTAAAGGGATTCGATTGGACAAACGCATCGATGCGAAGTCAACCACTGATTCGCAAAAGTCTACGGCCAAGCAGTGTCGAAAACACGAACAGACTTGTAGGTCAGTGCGGGGACCAATTAGCACGGCACGGTGCTCCAGCATCGGATTTTGTTATAACAAGCGCCGGAGTAAAACAAGTTGCTTAAGTGTGTTACGCGTTGAAACAAACGAGCTACAAGTGGAGTCGAGCCGATCACTGAAAAAGAGAAAGCGTCAACACCAAGTGTAATTCTTTATTTTACCGATGTGTCTAGTTTATAAGATAACCAATAGAAACTCAACAAACTGAGATTTGCTTTGTGCCACGAAGACTGACTTTTGCTTTTGTAGCCGGAAGGTAGCGATTCTCAACATGTAGGATTATTGCAATGTATAGAATGGATAATGTCAGATCATTATGCTTCACTTTTGCACCATCTTGCTTACTTATGGCTATAGGCTGCTTCTTACTTATCCTTGCAAACATTTTCTGTCATCAAGTTTCTTTTTTGTTCCTTTGTCTACTACGATTTTTCGCGGACCGTATGGGAGACATCGGGTAGGCAGTGAAGCGGATGCGGCCGTTGTGAGGGACAGATTTGGTGGCGAAATATGTGGACTGGATAATGATGTAAAAAGACAGAATATGGTTTCCCTTATTTTTCCGGTTTCTTTTAAAAAATAGTGGGAGGTTGGCAAGCTTTGAAAACGTTGGAAATGAATAGCGAAATCGATCGCAATGGAACCACCAAATTTGAAAGGGCCTAGAAAGCGTTGCTCACGAATTTTTTCCATTGCCCATCCTTGCCCGTGCAAACCCCGCACCACTTCGCTATTCGGGTGGCTGTTGCACGGACACAGCTGAAGAGCGACAAACGAAAATTGTAGTCAGTAGAGTCTGTACTTAATTCACCGTGTTCCCTCAAGCGGATAGACGTTCATATTTATTAGTTTTTTCACTCCAAGGTATTATGTACTTTTCACTTTCTTCGCTCCCTTATTATTTATGTTGGCTGGGACTCGACTGCGAAAAATCTGGGTGTCGGAAGAATTGAAATTAGCAGAAGGTAACACATTTACTTAAGCACCACGTAATTCAGCAGTTTAACCGTGTGGCCGCATCAGCAGCTCAGAAGTCTCTCACTTGACTCCATGGCACAACAATTCTAATGTGTCCAGTGGAACCGACCAACGCATTCATTGGGTAGACTATGCTTGTTAGATTCTCACTTCCACAGTACTGCTCGACAGTAGTAGAAGTTCAAAGATTAAAATGAACTGTAGTGAACTGTAACGTCAAATCCTCGTACGGATCTATTAGTCTGTCATGATTTTTGCAGATGGACCTCATCTAGTTCGGAACAGCTCGTGAGCAACCTTTGACTTTGGTTTTCATTAAGATTACAAGAGTGACAGATACTTCATCGGAATAGATGAACAAATTACTAGTTTGGCAGCATTTATGGTACGGAGAATTAATTAACCAGAGAAATCTCATGGTAAAACAGTATATGAGTAGTGAGATTTAAAAAACCAACTACCCTGGATAGCAGCCAAGTGAAGAACAAGATACGAAAGAGGTAGACACAACCAATCAGACAGTTAAATCAGAAGCTGTCACTTTCGAGGATTGTGGAATCAGAAATCATGGTTTGGATTTGTAGCTGGTAGAGCAGCTCGGTTCAATCAAACGAGGGCTGTTTACTCGAGTTGCTCTAACAGCGCAGATCTACCGTAAGGAAATTGGGGTCAGTAGTTCTGTTCATAGCACAGCTGTCCTTCACAGCTTTGGTTATCACGACGTCTAAGCATTGCCATACCGTCATCTCAGTTAAATCATGAGGTATGTTATAAAAACTACTATTTGGCAATGAACAGAATCGGGCGCTTCTTGAACACCATGAAAAATAAGCAAGCATCCTCACCGTACATATTAATCTCCATACGCTTCGCCCTGGCAATAGAATTGCAATGAAAGTGGAATATCACTGGAGTGCGAAACGCGTCAGGATTTATCGTCAGGAATTTCTGTTAAGTCAAGGTAGAAAACGTCTGAACGTAACCGTTTTCTTTAGCGAAAACAATTAGTAACAGTGTAACAGGGAAACAGCCACCAGTTCCTCAACGAAATGTTGAGCGAACAGTAAAATTTAAAAGCCACCGCAGTTTGTCTCCGATATCGTTTATTGCATCCTGACAGACAGTACAGATGAGTAAACAATTTGACGGTGTGAATTTGTAGTGTTTTGTCGTCACAAGACCGGCAATAGATCATTCCATTTCACTATGGAAAGTCGGGCAGCTATAACCATTTGTTAGTCTGTCCGTTGGGATAGCTTCTTCCGCTTGGGTTAGGGAATTTAAATGCTGTTTAATTAGTTCAATTGTTGCCAGATCAGCTTTGTTTGAAAGTGGCTGCTGAGAATGAGCTGGAAGCCAGGAGGTTGGGTTTTCCTTCCTAGCACCAAGCTCTGAATTTTATTCAGGGGATTTGAATGAGAAGTTGAAAGTTCGGGCAAATTTTTCGTCAAAACATAATCAACACACAGATAGAAACGGGAAAATCAAACTGCAATCTGAGCAAACGTTGTGAATGAATGAATAAAAATCATGCCATAGTTAGATAAATAAGTGTGTAGTTAGTGGATATTGTCGCTGAAGCTCTCACCGCCTACTGAATATACTTGAATATCAGGAAACGTTAGTAAGAGATAAACTGATAGATAACTTGTGCGGTTTTTGAACATCCTGATTTTGTATTTTGCGATTTTTGTATTCGCCGTCCATTTAAATAATATGTGATGACCACTGATCATGTAGCTTATCTGAGGATGTCTGCTGCAACCGTGTTTCCCCGTTTGTCCGCTATATACCAATGATTCTGTGTACAACTGCAATAGAAGGTCTACTGTGAAGTCAAGCCTACTTTCTTCTGTTGTGCAACTAACCTAACGCAGCAGATGCTCGCCCCTTTCCTAACGAATAATTTATTATTCCATTCTTTAAAGTCGTTTAACCTGGAGGTTTTTGAGCCTTGTTTGACGTACTCGAAGGTTCTCGGCACAGTTCAAATGGCACGCTTTTGAGTGCCACCGAGTAGGTTGGAGACCACTTCGCGTGCCCTTTCTTTTTCCATTGGCTGTTGTTAACTACTTATCGTATTCCCAAACATTGTCGGAAATATACGGTTTGTTTTCCAACTCTGCGCCATTCTCTTAGTTCGATGCCTGTTTGAAGTGTATTCTGACTGCTGTTCTGGAGAGGCGCCTTAAGTCAGTAGTGGACGAGGGACGACGGCGTACCCATTTGTCCAATACAGATCCGACCATCGATAAAATTGGCACTGTTAGTACTGCAATTATCTTTGAGGTCTACGCAAGATAGACTGTGGCCGCCAAAATTTTTGGTTGTTATCATATGAACGCCAACCACTTTGCCGGCCTTTTTCGAAAAGGGTGCACTAGGGTGGGTATTTATGAAAACTAAAGCTTACAAGTAGTGCATATTCGCGTCCTGTCAGGCCGGTTGCTTGTCGATTATTGCTGAGCATTCGGGTCCAAGGAATCAGTTAGGTCAAATGGTGTATTAGCTCGTTAGTGGTCACGTTGCTCCTGCAATGACCATGCAGAGCGGCTAGGAATCTCGGCCCGAATAAAGCAAACACACTAGTGATGAACTTTGGCAGAAAGACACTCCTACTCCAGTATGTATGATCGGAGAGTACCAGTCATAAAAATGACGCCAAAGGTGGGAGCAAATGAGAGTGATGCTCAGATTCCGCCAAGAACAGTATAAAAAGGCCACAAATTAATTAACAACTTGCTTGTTCCTAGCGGATTTTGACTTTAACACTTCATTTGAATAAACCTATGTCAGCTTTACTCTTGGTCGCCTATGATGATTTACGAAAGAAACACTACTCCCTATCGGACATGGCACCACAAAATTACGAGTCCAACAGACCTTGCAATAACGTAGTAATTTCAGAGAAAAATGACCAATATGGGAGCATAACAGGTTTTCTGAGTAATCAATCACAGTTTCGTTTTGGTAATGAAGCCCCGGAGCAAATCGTCACATCTCCAATATTACTTCGCATACTTTGCCCAAGATTCCCTCTTTTTATGAGCATACCAAACCGGATTTCTTTTTTCATCGGTTACTAATTAGGTACTTGTTTTTAATTACATCAGGGTGACATCGTTTGCTTATCCGTAACCTAATCCAGCGGTGGGATTTTGCGTTACAGAAACTGGCAAAAATCACAAACAATAAATATGGGATGAAAAAACCAACTGCTCTGCCATTCCATCCAGCGTGCTTCTTGCCCTAGTCTCAATGACATGCAGCGGTCCTGACAACAAAATACGGTAAATTCACCTATGCTTGCTGAGAAACTGTCACCTTTTGTTCGCCGGGGGTGCTGATTAAGCAGATAGATAAGTAAACGCATAGGAATTAGTTACATTGACCGTCCCATGGTACAAAGAGAATGAGTTCTGTGTGCCATGATGGGCAGTTAAACAAACCTAATTATGCCTCTTCAAATTTGCGGATAAGTGACTGAGTAAAACCGGCTGTCGTTTAGCACACGTGTAGAAAAGCCCATAGTGCAAGATCAGGTTTGATGGCGGGCATCGAAAGCTTGATAAAAGGTAGTTCCGAATATTTATATTCTTCCATGAAAGCTTTTGCTAAGTTAGCAGCCGGTTTGACCTCAATCACTAGAAAAAACGGAGATGTGAGTATCGAGCAGCATTTTAGTCGAACTTGGATGATAGGATAGTATAAAACATTTACACGTCGACCGGCACCAACATGACCACGAATATTGCTCTATGGTATTCTCAAAGAAGTCTACAACGAAACCTTACACCCGATAATGACAAATACTTGGTGCAATTGCTACTGATCTTCCAATGGAACCGATGCCATTTTGGAATTTACATCATGATTTGTGGTTCTCGGAAATAGTTGTCGTTCTTCAGTGAATGTACAACACCAAACAATTCGTCGTCATCGACTATCTGGTTTTGATCTTATCCAGCGTTCTCGGGAGTATGCAGAAAATAGCAACAACTTCACTCATTTGCCTGTCAGAAACGAAGAAGTCAGACACGCTCTATACGTTTAATAGAATTTCGGTGGTCTAGATTATGTAAAATTGAGCACCACCTACACCTGAGCAGAGCCCTAACGTTCGGTTACACTGTTCGTTCAGCTCACTTCGAAGGGAGGCATTAAACCCGAGTTTCGCTCTTATTAGAATGATTATATTCAAACACTGAACAACAACGTTTTGGAAACAGCGTTCAGTTTGCTAGACCATTTTGGAGGCGGAATAAACACGGCGTTTGGGTGTGATTATCCGGTCATGCATATTGTGACGTTATTGGTGTTGGTGGTAACAAGTTAGTCTAACAAACTAGAAAGCCAGGGTGCAAACTCCTGTCCAGACAGGACTACGCATTACTGGTGAGCTCGTATAAAAGTATGAATGGAGTATAATGCCTCCATTTGAAACGAGCTAACCGAAAGTCTCATTTGAACACGAGGACTGTGATCAGGTGTGGATGGTGGTCGATTTGAAATATCTGTATGAACTGTTGTTGGGTGACCAGTCCAAGTGCTCCAAGTGCGAAACTTGATGGTTATAACACAGACAAGAAGCTAATGAACCAGCCCCCCTTGAGTGATCAGCGGGTTCTATTTGAACCTCTTCGCAGTGCACCAGAAGTTGACCTTGGAAGTCCTCCCGTCTGGCCGATCAAGTAGTCCGGTCAAGCAATCGCAAATCTTCCACATAGGTTACGCAACTTCCTGTCATCCATTTTGAAACCGCAGTAGTTCTAACAGTTGATCGAAAAAGTCAGAATCCAAAGAAAAGCTTGAACAGCGGATAACAGGCTTTGGTCAGTAAGCTGAAGAGGTCAGGACTGTCACCCGACATTCGCATAAGATGTTCGCTTTCACAATCTCTATAACCTGAACCTAACATGGATGGATTATGCCACCACCGTTGTTAGTATGGCTCACCTACCAGACACTGTGTTGCTCTGTACGTTTTTACTGTCGCAAAAGTAGTAGTTATCAGGCAAATGACATGTCAGTAAGGTTTTACGTTCATCTGTGCTGGTTTGCTCAAGTCAAGTCGATGGCTGTTTATTCAAGATGCGATCACTTGGCTCAGGTTTACATCCGAAATGAGAGCGCAAGCTGTAACCATACCGACAATTAGCAAGACCTTCATTTTGACTTACGCACTCTTGTCTGCTTACAGTAAGTAGCGTATGCACTAACTCCTTTGATCAGGTACTTCTACCATTATCGCTTAATTTGCGTTGCTTCGGACAGTCAACACCTAGTGCACCAGACTTGCTTGGGCATCCCAATATCACAATGGATATAGAACGTTACCAACTAATTCGTCTCGAGACCAATCTCGCTTTTGTCCAGTAATCGTCGAAAATTCAGGAAGTCCGACAGTGTTTGAGTGTCGGAGACTTTAATTTGTCAAGCTCTTCAGTACTGGAACGGTTTGCTGGAAAAATCAACCCTAACTACCACCAGGCCAAACTTAAACTTGACATAGTGCACCACATAGCACCCAAATCATCCTATGGAATCGAAATACGCCAGGCAGCACACCGTGATTTTCCGTATGTAGTACCACTTGAAATCATTCTTTTTTCTCATGGCTAGTGGAATTCATTATTGCGTATGACCGAGAGGAAGAACGCTTGAGATTGACGACCTTCTGATGATTACTGGGGATTGCCTAAATGAACTGAATGGGATTAGTATCGGATTCTCGTTCGTACCTCCATTTATCCAATAAAACGTTCACGGGCAATCAGTTTTTTCTACGCTTACTTGATTCCCGCTGATCGGCAAATCCTTATAGCTCCACAGGGCATACATATCAGTTTCTGTTTGCTTTCGTTTCTTGACCTGCTCGAACCCCACCAAGCTTCCAAAGGCAGATAAAAAGTAGTTTTAATCGTACGACATACTCACAGCAAATGTTCATAAAAATGGGTATTTGCAACACGCACGGAAGAATTGCAGGTGCCTGACTATGTAAGGTATCATAAATAATCCAGTTCAATGTCTGTTATGATTAATCTTTCCCTGACATTCTCGGTTATCTGGTTTGTTGCGGGGTTGCATGCTGATCGTCTAAGAAGTTACAAGCGACGAAGAAGGCCAGTAAATCTACGTCACTCCATCATCACTTGTCCTAGTTTATTGGTGAGAGAATCTTATTGTTGACTCATTTCAGACCCTGAACACTTGTCGGAAAATTTCACAACTCAACGGGTTCACAGAAAGCAACTGGCTCACACCACCAGCAACCACACAGACAAACAAATGCACACACAGGAACAGTCAGTCAGCTGACTAACACTCAGATCAAATAAAGGCAAGTCATAGCTTCATTTACTCAGATGATGGAAAGGTAGCAGTATTCCATGAACCATCTCAACAACTCTAAAAGAACAAGCATTTACAAATAAGAATAAGAAAAATGTGGTCGTCGGCTGAGTCAAGATGAACGTTAGAGAAAGCACACACAAACTGGACAGATATTGTACAAATAGAGCCAAAACTTCATGTCGGAAGCCCAGAAATTTCACATTTGAATGCAATTATTTACCCAACCCTCTATGCCATACGAAATCCACCAAGTTAATGGGATAACTGAGTGCCTGAGCACGATTTCACAAACAGCTCGCGCTGATATCTACCAGTTCCACCATTGAGCACCGAATTTGCATCACTGATAAGTGGTAGAGCAGACCTGACAGTTTAGAAGCCAATCCAATGCGGAAAATCTGTAACTGCTTCTGTTGCTGGCTGGGATTCGGCAGGAGACGAGATTTTTCGCAATTGGGTTTCTTCTATATTATCAGAGACGTTACACTAATCATGAGTGGTACAGCCTGCTTGAAGGGCATTGCCCAAATGTTATTTGGACACCGAAAACTGACAATCAACTGCTAAGACGGTGATGCCCTTGGGCGACTAGTTAATCTTGGCCTTTTAAGAAACCAACAAACCCTTAGTTAAACACCACGCTGTACGGTAACGGAGCCAATGAAGCTGGTAGAACAAACATCTTGCAGATCGTAAAACGACTTGTCCTGCACATAAGTTTCAAGAACGCGCAGCAAACGTGGGATTCGCTGGATGATACCTTTTTATACATTCTTTTCTATTACAAATATGTAATGCCTGACGCTGGTCAAGGCAGCTATAGAAAGTCATGGGTAATTACTCATTTGTTTCCAGTTACTCGTTTACACTGACTGTTTATAGTTACGGTAGCTGCAAAGTCTATCTGAGTGCGAATGCTGCAATCAAATGTAAGTGATGGTCAACTTGAAAACAAACCAAATCTCCGACTACTCATCGGTAATGTAAAATATCGCCTTGCAGGTTTAATGAGATCAGTGATTTCGACCTGTCTCGGAAGTCTTAATCGCGGAGTTATCGATTGGAGTTAACAGGACAGTTGGTGTGTCGCCTCTCGAGATGATCGGGCAACGTGATCAGTGCTCACAAGGGAGAGTGGTTGAGCGATCAGATTGGATAATTCGGTCGTGCCTAATGTGAGGTCAATGGCGCATTGGTCACCAAGGTTGTCTCATGATTGGAATGCAGGGAGTTCAAATGCCGGCCGTGGCAAGAATATGCACTACTGACGAGCTCTAATGAGAGCGAAACTCGAGTCTAGTGCTTCTTTTCGAAAGAGGCTGGCTGGAAAGTCTATCTGAATGCGAAGGCTACGATCAAATGTAAGTGATGTTCAACATGAGTATAATTACAGTGTCTAAAATGCGTTGATTATTCGAATTTCGTGTTCACTATGTTATCTGCCAGACCGATGTGATATACACTAGGGTGAATCTACATGTAAGAAATGAAAAACAACAAAGAAAGTGTTGTTTGCGGCTTCATCATGTGAAAATATTGAACGTACGCTCCGGTTTCAGAATTATCGGTTAATATTGAACTTTGTTGATTGTTTATTGTAACTCAGTAACATATCTTTCAGTCACACGAGCGTACGGCATTTTCTACTTCTTGTTAATTATTGCATCTTTCCTGTTCCTAAGTATACGTGTACATTTGGTGTTTGAAACATGTGAATAAAAAGATACACCTTTGAAAAAATCACGTGTCTTTCTTTTTCCGCTACTTTACTTGTGGTTAAAGTCTAACGAAAGTTCCTGTCCTTTTCAACGTATTCCCAGACTATCGTCCTTGGCAAGTTCCTCCATCGTGGACTAGGCGTTCATTTGGGACAGCAAGATGGATCAACTCAATCGGAAGTATCTTTATTTGGTGTGATGGAATTTTATAACTACGTAGCTTCGTGAACTGCTATGAGTCGATTCCTTTTATTTTCATCACCTTTCTCTTTGTGTTTACTCCTTAGGTATACAGCTTAGTGTATATAATGTCTGGATCTCTAAGGGAGCCTTAGACTCCCTCGGTTTCTTTCGAGATTAAATTGTTTCCGCCCAGGTGTAATAGCTGAACTGAGCAAACCGCGGTTATTCCTGGCATTACATTCCAGCCGTCGCAAATTATGTACCATTGCTAGATGGACAACCGGCCGCGTAATAGACATTCTATGAAAGTACACGCTGACACTCAGTTGTTCCGCTTGAGTTTGGGTAACTGACACCTTTGTTACGTTCAAATTTACCTTGTAAACAATCCACAATTCTGGACCATTAAACAGTAACAATAGTACATACTACACCCGTTCTTTCAAAAACAATTACTAATGGCATAAACTGTTTCGAGCAAGACGTTCTTTTATTCTCTCGTCTGATATCTTTTAAACAATGTGGCGAGCTAATGTTGTTCACGTGGGTAAAACAGTGCACTGCCTCTGGTGGACTGATGGCATTTCAACTAACGAAGGTGAGAGAACCCTCTTCTTGAATTAACAGTTTCCAAGTTAAAGTTACGAAGGACGTTTCATAACAGTGCACCTGATCATCCAGCTTATTCGTGACTGTCTGCTCGTCTTCGTCGGAGTAGCCACATAAAACAGTACAATTCGCACAAATTCTGTCTACCTACGTTCCGGTACACAGACCAATC
Organism: Paragonimus westermani; assembly: GCA_008508345.1. Taxonomy (NCBI): domain Eukaryota; kingdom Metazoa; phylum Platyhelminthes; class Trematoda; order Plagiorchiida; family Troglotrematidae; genus Paragonimus; species Paragonimus westermani. The sequence continues at coordinate 18,376 of QNGE01003613.1, forward strand.
CCGGACCACCGGATTCTTCAGACAAGCCTTATGTGATGTCACCCTCAGCAAAGTCTGGCAAGCACAACGCCGGAGACAGCAGTGTATGAAAAAATGGTCCACCAATCTATAACTTGTCGCGGAGAGTTGACAGGTGGGCTGAACGCTATGAGAAATAGTTTGGTTGACCGGAACAAGTTCTTTCAAATTTGTTCGTGGAAATTGTGGTTAGTTGTGACATTCTAAATGATTCTCCGTCAGGAAACAGTGGTACGGAGAAGTTGCTATCCGAGGTGATCGCACCCCCATTTTCATAAAAGAAATTGAACAGGACGTTTCAAGATTGATGTCTATCAACAGTTACTTTTACTTTCAAAAAAGGCACCAAGCTATCGCGTGACAACTACAGAGATATCAGCTTTGTCTGCTTCTTCTCTAAGTGGTTCACGGGTCTCATAATACGGGAGCTTCTGAAACACAGAGTGAATCAAATAGGCGAAGAATGCGTAAATTTCCGGCTTAATCGCGGGTGTAGCGATCATCTATTCACTTTGTGGCAAACATTGGGGAAGTGAAACTCTTTTTAATCTAAGGTTGGGAATATTTTCGGATTCGAAAACTACTTCTGTCTTCGTTGCAGAGGAGTTCCAGTTGGGTGTTTCAACTTTTGAAGTTATATGTCCTGTTTTGAGCGCAAAGAGTGCCTCGAGAGTTCCTCACTCCAGGTGTCATTCCATAAGGATTACCCATCTCTTCCCTCCTTTTCAACTACATGATAGGCGATGTTCTGGAAGAGGCATTCAATGGTTTCAAGCAGCTCGAAGTGGAGCTTCTGCTAGATAGTAGGCTGACTATTGTTGAGTATGCGGTCGACATTGCCCCACATGGTTCGTCTTCAGAGAAAGTGCAGTCTGCGTTGAATCGTTTAAGTTGTATATTTATCAGTGTGGTGTTTGCCGTGCATAAGACAAGGTTGGCAGTTTCGCTGGTTTTGTTGTTGCAAACACGCTGCTTGAAAACATTAATCAACTAACCTACTTGGGTAGTGTCATCTCATCAGCCGGTAATTGCATTGACGAGATACACACCGGGGTAGCGAAAGTACTTAGTGCATTTGTAAACCGTCGTCACTTGTACCGTTGCAGTGACGTCCACTTGTTGGTTAAAGATAAAATGGACAATGCATTTGCACACTTAGATTTACTGTATGAAATAGAGACCCATGTCATTCGTGCAGATCTCCGCAGAGTCTCGATGTCTGACCACTGTCGTCTCTGCCAGTTGGTCAACATCAAATGGGTTGACTCCCTGAACGACGGGACATTCAATCAGAGCGTTCTTGAAAAATCTGCATATTTGTGACCGATAACCCAGACAGTAAAAATAGAGTCCTCACAGGTTGGATCACAGACTCTGTGTGCAAACCTAGTGTTCGGCGTGGATGCTGGTGGTTGGAAAAAGCCAAAAACTGACCAGTCACAGGCGTGGTCAGCTGGTTTGAAAGTTCTGACCGTTCCGTTGGGCAAGGCTGGTAGATGCGTTTTACCTAGATACAGAGTTTGTGACCATTCAGGCAGCCGTTTGGGAAAACTCTCGGACATGACACACCGTCATAGTCATTGACGTAATTTTATCCGCAAACCTATCGCTCCTTCTTATCCTTGAGGCCTTCTAGTTTCTCCTCCTCTTCCGTTATTCTTTTTCAAGTTCGTACTTATTCATCATTTTACTTCTCTGTGGACCATTGTCAGTACCAACAAAAGTTCAAACCATGATACATTAGGGTGCCGCTGAAAGCCGAAGATGACATTAAGGATAGTTGCATTACAAGTTTTACAGCTTGAAAAGCAACTAGACACTAGCCTGGGCTTTTCCCTCTGGTAGTGAATCTAGCGATTAGTTGTTTGTGCGATATGATTATCTACCGTCGCTGACAGGCAATACTGTCTTTAATCTGTTGATGGGCAAATTGTCTTTGGCGGTGGACAGGCGTTCTTTGACACGGACGTCTTCAAATTTGGCCCCCATGACCAATTATTTAGGATGCTGACTGGCTGTCTGTCAAGCCGCATCCGTAGGTATGTGCCTACTCATACCAATCTAGATACTTCAGAATCCCTGTTGGTTTCACTGGTGAGCGCGCAGTGGTCGAAAATGACTGCCGGAAGTCCTAGCAAATACATTGCTTTTCCCAAAATGTTCTTCATTGGTACCCAACAAGTAGACAATATCAGTTTTGCTTACTTCTCTTCTTTTTGCAGAGAGCTGTGTTGATGACTAACGTGTACAGTGCTCCGTCTGCACTGAACACAATCGGCAAATTAAGAGAATATCCATTATGCGGAGGTGTCAAAGTAGAAGGGCCCCCGGGGCAATTAGTATGTGAATCCCTTTAGATTAATTCTAGCTCACTTTACACTCAGGATAAAATTATGGACAGCTGTTTCGGGTGTTCATCATTTCTAGTGATGTTCAGCAGGGGTGACTGAGTTTATCTGTCCGATTCGACTTCTGGAAGGTGCGCTCGAAGAAACCAATGTGATTAGTGTTAGGGTTTTTCCTGGTACTGGGTTGACAGCCCTGGAATCTGCGATGATATTGTCTTGATTATCCCGCTTGCTGCAGGCGTACAAGCAGTGATAAACAAGTTGGCTGATCAGACTGGCTTGCACGAACTGCGTTTATCACCAGCAAATTACAGAGCACCCGTTCAAAGCTGAGATATTCTTATCCCCATGTTTTTAGCCACCACAAATATCTTGGAGATTATAGACAGCTTCCTATATATTTAGGTGTACTCTTTTTGGCAAATGTTTCCTCCATCAGATTATTGTGGATCACTGTTGCCGTGATTGCCAGTCCGGACCACAAGTAGTTTCGGGTAAGGTCCATGGCTTTTATGAATGACCGAATTTGTAAGTTGTACATTCCATTCCATTTTGTCCCTCTCTTTCAAAAGCTGAGAATATTTTGCGACATTCCGTTCTATTACATAATTGTGCTTGGACAAGTAGATTACTTCGAAGCCGTCATTTTAGCACGTTATAAAAGGACCCTTACCAGAGGGCAGCACATGATCTGGTACTCTCGTATTAGTGTTCATTTGTTTCTCGCATGTTTCAACTGCACCCAAACGAATAGTTAGTTTAATTAGTTTGTGGAAATTTCGTAGACACAAGCGAACTAGTTTTCAAAAATAACATAGCGTTCAACTTAAACACCCTTCCTAAACCGGGAGTTCTTAAGCGCTTCCAGGAATTTTTAACTAACGACGTCAGATTGAATGTTTCAAAACTAAATGCACAAAATCAATCGTGCTTCAGCGTTCAGAATGAACATCTTACTTTGACCACCGCCGTCCACACGAGCAAAGTCCTCCTTTGAAACTACCGTAGTATCCTGAAGTATGTCAACTTGTGTTGTATCTCTAAAAAATGGGGATAATTCAAATAGATCCAGCTAGCAGAAAACCTAGTACATTAATAAGGAATGAAATGCTGACTCGTCTCATCATGCAGCCGACAGAATGGTGGTATCATAGTTGGAAACAAATGCTTCTAGAACGTTATCTAACAGTTTAATCATCTGATTTAACAGGATTCTTGCCCGACTGGTGGGTTCACAACCAAATGCAGAGTTCAAACAGTATTCCACCAGGAGTTTGTAACAAATGAATCAGAAGTGAACGGCTGATATTTTGTGTGATTGGGGGAACATTCATATGAAATTCATGTGAAGTCAACAGTGAGCAGAGTTGTATTTCTGTGATCCGAAAGTGTAAGTGTTTTATTCAGGTTGCTTCATTCTGGTGTCTTATCCGTGCTCTTTGAATTACATTTTCAGACAGCTTCTCAGGTATGCCTGTATCTTACAGCCATACTCATCATTCTCATCAGTTCAGGCAGTAATATATATATATATATATATATATATATATATAGGTTCTCACTACTGTCATACAACCATGAATAAAAAACGCAAACCTTGTGCAGAAAGAGAAGATAGATGAGGAAGGGAGAAGGAACACACCTACCGAAAATAGCTATGTATATATTGGAACATTCAGCACTGAGTTGTCTATATCTTGCAAAATTATGCATCCTCATCTATAACAGTACCATTAATTTTGATTGGTTATAAGGTGCTGTAGAGGAGAACTGAAATAACCTGTCTGGAAAAGCCTTAGGTATGACATGAGCAGTCGAAAGACAAACGAACGGTGCTGGTGTAGTAACACATAATGTAACCTACAGGTTGCCAAAAGCACCACATTAAGTAAGCAGTCTATAAGATAACCAACGTTCACGGAGGTGATGAGAGGGAGTAGTTCGCTTTTCTAGGTAAGGTTGGTTTTATGGTAAGGCATAAAAATAAGTACCTCTTATATCGTCATTAAGCGACACGCTCCACCTAATCCAAGAAATGGTAGTCAGTGACTATAGTGAGCCATACTTTCAGTGAGAGCGCAAGTGCGTGAACAAAAGGATGTCGTAGATACAAATCATGGAAGATGTATAATCGTCCAAAATAATACAAAATAACATGCATATATATATATGTATATATATATACACACTACAGGGCTCCCTGAGGGACCAGTTTGCCTAAGTGACAAACTCGCCACACAGCAGAACGTTATCAACGCAACGCAAATCTACGCGGATTTCGCTCTGCAAATGCACGTCCTGTCGATTCGCCGACCAAATGACATCCAATTAGTCAATGATCTTACGAAACTGATTTCCATTTTGAAAACGTGTCACTGATGCAATCAGTTACTATAGCGGGAGACTAAAGCCGACACGATATGCTCCGTTTTGATTCGTTTGTCTTATTTCCTGTTTCCGCGTTTCTTGCTAAACATACTGTCAACATCGGGCCTGCTGATCAAACTGGAAGATATTCGCGACGGAGACTAATCACTACGTGCATCTTTATTTCACGGTCCCTAAGTTAAGCGTCACATGTTACACAAAGGTCTCTGCCAGAATCTCTTTAAATTTTGGCCACCATCCTAAGCTGTTGAAACATAAGTCAAGTGAAGAAGAATCGCCGTCTAGTGCAAATACAAGGTTTCCGTGAAGGTATTGTTTTTTAATTACAGTTTTCACGATGCCATGCCAACGAATCATCGTGATGGGGACCATTGGGACGTTCACAAAATCTGAAAGTTTCATCTGATTGGAGACCTTACAAGCTGCAGGATTCAAGCAGAACGGTACTTGAACACGCACGATTCCACCCGCCAGTCACATGTACTGCTGAACTTGATGGCAGGGGAGGCAGTAACAATCAGGCTAGAAGATGAGATTATTAAGAATGAAATAGACCAGAAGGCATATCAACGTTCCGGCACTCTCTCCCCTAATGAAAGAGGCGAGTTTCACGAACGTGGCCAGCGACATGCCAGTGAATATCCAGAATTTCACGCAGTAGCTGAAGCACATAGCCCATCAATATTTCCCAAAGGAATCCGTTGAGAAACAGGTCGAAGGGCTTCTGGAGTGGATGGTGGAAAGTGTGCTCATCGGAAACATTTACGAACAATTCTTGGGGAATCTGCCTGCCGAACTAGAGCAGGCCATTGAAATCAGGTGGCACACTGAGGCACTCTCAAACAGTATCATCAGGTTTCTGATGGTTGGGAACAGTGGTGGTGGTGTTGTTGTTTGTAGCTCGGGTTGATGGTTTTGGTATTGATATGTTCGCTGAAACACTTACGCACTGATGATGTCACCTCGCCTGGTGATGAAACGTTTGGCAATGTGGATCTGTAACAATGATAATGGGACCATGAACGGACAAGATTTCACCGCAGATCCTTAACCAAACAATGTTGAATTAAGTTTCTCAGGACTACTATGAGTTTTCGGTGAACGAGCCGACGAGGGGAACCGTCGAGTTGGAAGCGGCTTGGCTAATCCGATCAGGGTGTAATAGATGACTGTGCACGGAGCGCGGATGAAATATCGGGACGACACCCGGAATTACATGCCGAGACGAACACACACTACCAACCATAACTGCAAGAAGTGATCTCGTAAAAATAAAATTATTCAGCCTTCAAGCTCATCAATAACCGCCAAGTTAGTGTTTTTGAAGAAGAATGAGATAAACTAGCAATATTTTGTGAATTACCAGCTACTGAATCCGGTCGTGAAGCAAGGCTTACTTCCCCTTCCACTAACGGATGACTTACTAGAACCGCTAGGCATTGCATTCGACTAATGACAAGTAAAAGTTGACGGGATAGGCAAAAATGAAGCAGCTCTCACCCTACCTTCTGGGTTGTGCGAATTCCAGACAACACAGTTCGATTGAGTAGACTTCACGGCGATATCCCAGCGTCCAGTCGGTGCTCCGCGATCCCAAGCATATGTAGTCGGCTTCCTCTTCCACTGCCTATCGCCCAAGGAAAACCTTGCAAACATGTGTAATACGTTCGATCAGGCCTTATCTTAAACCCGAGAAAGTGCAGAGTGATGTAAGGGGTTAACATTTTCAGATATGTTTTGACCAAGGACGGCACGAAGGCGGTTCAGTTGGAGCAATGGCCGACTCCAATGATGTGACAAGCGTCTTAAGTATAGTTTCATAAAGCTGGCGACTGGTCCGCAGTTTTTGCAATGATTTCAGAGTCTCTGAACGCTATACTAGGGAAGGGTTGTTAGTTTGTTTGGACGAAGATGCTTCAACGGAGCTCTGATTAGTTGCCTAGAGCACTGTGCGAGTCTCACGTATTAACGTTTTCCAGTTTCGACAACTGGGCTGACCAATTTGTGTTGAACACTGAGCTAAGTGTTCACGGCCTTAGGACCGCTTTGTTTCAACAATGTGAGGCAGGAAGGCAGTATGTTGTCGTGTACAGAATGGGATCCTTGAACACGGGAGAAACGAATTACTGCACCACAAAACAATGTCATCATTACCTGCTTGGCAAAAAGAAAACAGTATTAACCAATCACAAATCATTTAAGCGGTTAAGAAATTTTCACGACCTGGAGGGACAAATTTCCCATCGATGACAGTATCTGCTGGATTACACATTCGACTGCTACCATCGATCAGGAAAACGGCTTGAAATTGTGGATGAACTATCACGGAGAATACCTCGTACTAATGGACACTGCCCCTTCTACGAAACACAACATTTGGCATTGGTTGGTCTGCAGAACATAACAGATAAAGGAACTGAATTGTAAAAGGATGACCTATATCTGGCTTGATTTATGTGAGATTATCATAGATGGGAAGTAGACCGACTGGTGTAGAAGTTGTAGGTTGTAGTTTGGAATCGTTCTGTACGTACAATATGGATCTATATGTATTAGAAGTGTTGTCATTCTTCAAGAAAGTTTACCGAGATAGAGGAACACCTACACAAAGAACTAGCACAACTGTACGTATTAATCTTTCAGAGCGGCACGAGAAAAATTTAGGTGGTTCAGTTAACAGAGTTGTTTAGTTTGCTCTACACTTAACGGTCAAATTCCATAATAAAGATCACTCTTCCAACCAATACAGACAGGCTACCCAGATAAACGTGTCGGCGTAGACTTTCATTTATGTCTTTCACTTACACAATTACACAGGCTCGAACTATGCATACTACACTAATCTTCTTGTGCTCCGCGGTTGTCATTCTTATAGTAGGTAACCGTTGTCTACAAGTCACGTAGACACTTTTGAAAGCCTGCTGCTTTAGATGCATCGGTATTTTATCCACTGGTTTCCACTTTTGCAAAAAGCGATTTACGTACTCAGTAAACACAGGCCTGAAAAATCGATAAAATCAACCATGTCTTGGCGATGTATGTTAGTTTCATCCTATAGCTAATGTTACCAAGTGGCCAACATTAGATCTATGTATGAAACTTGAATTTAACACTGGGGCAGACATCATCCGGTAGCGGAACACGCCGGCAAGATGTCTGCCGAAAATTAAATCAGTGGAATAACGTAATCAAAACCATGCGCCTGGTACTGAGCCGATTATTGACAAACAGTGAACCGGTCCTGTGGTCCCTAATACCAACCGACAAGGAGTGTTATAGAAACAGCCTGGAATCAGTGCCACGCCAAACTATTGCTGTTCAATGGAATCGTGTATATGAAAAGTCCATTTGAATAATTACACCTCTCATCCCGTCGAAAGATTTGTATCAGTTCACCTTTGTCATCTTATGAATGTGCGACAATCGCGCGTGTTATCCAGAATTTTGTTTCCGTTAATAACCGGTCCTGGCAGTACTCTCCAAGTAGTTCAAACAAATGAATAGTCGTACGCTCATCATATTAGTACGTGGTCAAGCTTTCGGGCGGCGTTGAACAATTTGTTCTTGAGGCAGATTGTTGTACAGTCATCAATCCGTGAGCAAAGCACGGTAGCTGAGAAGATTCTACGAGACGTAGCGTACAAGCAGCGATTGAAAAACTCTGAGATCAATCCATTTATATTAGTGAAATCCATAAAGATTGTCTACTCAATTGTCGCCGCCGCGCATTTCATTTCCTCAACCATCATATTTTTGACAACACATCTATCTGACCAGCAGTTTTCTCGAACTGTGTTATACAGATTTTTTAGTTAGCCATTAGTGGCTTCATCTGAGTCGATTATTACTGCTGTAGCCTCGATATACAGGATTAGATCCCCTCTACGTCCAAGCAATACAAATGGGTTAAAACGTGTTATTCGCACATCACACTAAATAAGTTCACAACCAGAAGTTGGGAAGCACCTTTCGAATTTGCCTCGAATACAAGATGAACGAACGTTTGGAATTGGCTGGGCTCTCTAATAATAAGAGGAATATCAATCTTTTAACAGCGAAAAAAATAAGTCCGTTACCGGCTACCTGAGTAGCACGTTTTACCTTTTTTTCACAAAGATGTATACAGGCAGATGATCTGGCTAGGAGCCTGTGGATGTGTTATCTGTTTTCTGATGTAGTTTACTAGTAAATCTGAACTGATTGTTAGACTTAAAAATCTGTCCGTATAGGTGATAGTTTCATCTCTTAGTCAACACACGGAGGAGGGTAATGATTTCGGTGAAAAAAGAAGGTTTTAACCAACGGAATCACGTCAATCGAAAGCTCTTATTTGTTGCAAAAATGTGCATCCTTTACGATTTCAACAAGCGCCAAATTTGTCGCGCGCACCCATGTTTCAAGAGTGATATGTTAAGCTGAAAATATTAAAGATTGGTCACGTTGAGCGACATCACGAAAGGCTTTCTTAATGATCCAAGGTAAGTAACTATACTAACATATTGGTCCAAAGAGGTTGGGTGATTAGACCTCGCTGTTGTTATCAGTTCGTTAAGTCTGTTGTTCTTCAGACACATCATACCACTGCCACATTTAGCGCGAATGAGTTTGGTTTCATCAGATGAATAAGACTTGCAACATACTGTGAGGTATTCTTCCTTGTTTTGCAGTACAGTGCCCATTATTGTGTTGGGTGTGGTGTGTAGTATATGGTTACAATTATGTGGTAGTTTTGGCTTTCCGGGACATTCCCTTTCAAAAGCGCAGGCCTGTCTCACGACAGTGTGTGAGTGTACAGTTAAAAACAGTTTACCAAGTCATTTTATTTGTTGTAGGTATACCTCAAAAGCTAGCAAAATGGCGGTTTTAGTTGAACCTGCTTTCAAGTAGAAATTCTATGACGAACCTACCGTTGAAACCACAATGACGGAACAACTATGGCCCCAGCGACAAGACTTCTTATAGCGCTGTATCGAACCGCGATGAGCTTACCTCACTTAAGGTTGTGCGAGGTACGGAAGTTCGTTCGTGCCTTTCACATCCCGTAAACAGCTGTCCAGTTTTTCTTAACCCTTGCTGGCCAATCACAAATAGCAAAAGTAGCTTTTATTGTGCGAGGTAAAAACGACAGCTTAGAGAATGGAATATTGCAGATTATCGATATGTAATATGCTAACCAGACTCAGTGATGAGATCCGAAAAACCTCTGTTCGTCAACTTGCTTTCGCTATAATACTTTGTCTCATCAAGACCAGTTGCACAGTGCAACTTCCAATGTGACTAATTTTACGCAATAATAATGAGAGATTCAATCAAGTTGACATCAACCACTAAGACAACATGGATTTAAGTGGACCCGTCTTCTGTCAAGTTACTAGTTTGTACTGACCCTCACTAAAACATCTGGAATTTGTGATAAAATGTTTGATTTTCATCTGGACAGCAGGAAGACGTGTTGCAGGAAGTTGCTACATAGATTTAGTTCCGTGTGCCCTTCATACAAGTGGGCAAGGCAACGACGATAAAACGGAGGGAGTATGGAGAACAGACCAACAGTTCGCACCTCAGGCAAATTGATAGCATAACTGTCTTTTTTGTGCAAAACAATGATTACCATTGATTGTTCAACAGAACTCACATTTTATTGAACGCCCGACCAGTTAAAATCCAGGTGTTAACATCACGCAGCGCATGCCTTTTTGCTTTCCAAATTAGTTGAATCAAAGCAGCCCTGTACCTAAAATTCATTACTACCAAACACGGAATCACACATGGCTTGCTTCGACTTTATATTAGTTCGTTTCGTGTAGATAGTCGAAGCGAGATAAAGAGTACTAACTCATACGCAAAGAGACAAGTTACTAAACAATGGACAATCGGGTATATTTGCCTCCGACCGAGAGAATTGAGTAAGATTAGTTGTGTAGGCGAACTTGTAGCCCTAGATTCCAGGAAACTGACCTAAAAATGGCCATCCATATAAACGCAGTATAACTGAAACGGAGTTGAAAGCACGTCACACTTTTGAATTCCGTTGTAGGACAACTCATGTCCAGATTTGACCAAGTCGATCTCATATGTCGCTTACATGTCGTTTCACATGTTAATAATCACCTTCCGGTGTGAAGCACTAATTTTCACTTAACTCACCCTTCTGTGGTTTTGTACGTCAATAATTCTACGTTTCCATTAGTCCTTTTCGAAGTACTCGCAATATTCATTTCGGCGGATGTGGGACGTTGCACGGTTGTGCTTGATGAATCTGATGTGTTTTCTAAGTCTTCCATTTGAAACTCAATACAGAAGTCTTCTGTACGCATATTGGAAGTAGCCAACGCATGGAGTTGTGTAAAATCTGGACGCTGCCAGGAGGAGCTGGATGGCTGGAAATCTGAAAAGTTGGGGAACTTCAACTCAAATTTTGATTTTGCGGGACTCTGTATTCGCAAAGATTTATTTGTCAAAAGTGGACATTAGCATTTTTTTTGTACAAATTGTGGTAACATTTTCTCATCAGTTCAACCCAAACAGGTCATGCTGAGAGCCACAATACACAAAAACAAGCGATCGCCTGAGCCAGTGCATTAATCCTCCCCAAACTGACTGTCAGCAGCATCACCACCAACTAAATAATCACCAACGGAAGCAGGTAAGTTATGCTGACCGGTGCTGCTGGTCCCACTGACTACCAGTGAGTCAATGGACGGCCATTTCGACCTAGAAGGGTCGCGCTAATACCAAGTATATCGAGGTAATGTAACAATCCATAAACTTATTCACCTGGACGATTGCTCACAAAGACCTGACTCAAGCATTTCTGTGGGCATGGTAGATGCTTGCTAAGATTTCAGGCCAACCGCAACAAATAGTTCAAACTCGGCCCCTGTTAAACGGAAGTGCAGCCACTAAGCAGCTCACAAACCTACAACCACGTAGGTTGTGACACCACTGGCTGGTGGGAAATTATCTGCAGTTCAACCTTGACCCCCCACTCACAGGTGGTAGGTCTGATTTCTTGACATGCGTGCTGTTAATGGGATCGAGCGAAGTCGGAACAGCTGTTCACTATTGTGCGGAAGGTCGCCGGAAGTGCCTTCAATAGTTTATCAACCACTTCTAGGGTTATAGAAGAAGCTTGTTAGCTTGCTGACCAACAAAAAATGACTGGTCGACTCCAATCTTTGAGAAGCGACTGTAGTAGCAGGGAGAATTATGTTGTGCTTAACTTCCATACAGTCATAATCCAGCTAATGATGGATCACCTTCACGTGAACGCAAACAGTCAAATTCTTGGAATGCACGTTGCAACCGACAGACCAACCAGCAAGCAAGAGGGAATCGAGATGTCCCTAGGATCTGTTAGCCCGCTGTAGTGTTGGCTCTCAAATCAAAGAGAGTTCAGTACATAGGTTAACATATCTACGCCATCAAACCGACTTTGCAACCGTCACGTCTAAATTCTGCAACCGCAGGTTCTATAGGTCAACTAGCATCGGGTAGGGTGATAACAGGCGAAAATAGTGCAATGGTGTAGCCAGCGCTTTATAACGGCACCACGAAATCACAGTGTCGCAAACCAATCCAGGACGCTGAGGTATCTGGAAGAGACCTGATTGCGAAAGATTTCGACTTCGACTGGACTCGAATCAACGGTGAAGATAGCAAACCTAAACGGGGTAAGCACCGTATTGTTTGAGCTACAAATTCACTTCAACGGTTCACAAATTTCAACATCGCCATGGTTCAATCAGATCCCGCTCATTTTTTGTCGACTCTCTTACACCATTCTCACAATGTCTATTCCTTTAAAGCATATCCTTGTTTCCATGGCAAACGTAATGCAATTCTATCCAAATAGCCCACATTGGGACGAATTTCCGTTTGCCGTTTGCCAATGATGCATTTTAGGATGACTGAACTCCAATCGAAGGAATTGTTCAGATATCGGCGCTAATCAACTGTAGTCTGGATATGATTAATTCGGAGTCACTCATTCTGAGTTAGATCACCAATCCAGTTACCTAAAGTTCGAAAACCTTGGCGATCTGCTGTGAAGGCTAGTAAAATAAAATGCTTGGCTAACCTTTGACAGGTTCCAGTTGTTCTGGTTCCCAGTTTGGCCGGGAAGATGTGTTTGTCGCACTCACTGCGGGTAGCTGATTTCGTCTGTGTACACGCAGCATCAAACGCTCGGCATAGGTGATTGATGGTGTAAACTGAACGGTAGGTAATGAGACTCTTTCGGAAGATGTACCCCGCGTTTCCATACGGACGTGTGAAGCTTTAGAACGAGGTGTGTGGCCATGAGGTTGTGCCTGAACAGTACAGCTCACATGTTCGATCATCGGGATTGTCTGAATTTCACAACCGCGCATATTCAAACCTCTTGGTGATATCTACGTGAAGAACGCATAAAGGGATCGAAATCCACAGTCAGCATAAGCCATGGACTGCTGGAATAAGAATGCTTGTATCGTGAGAATTAATCACAGAAAAAATTCTCAAGTGCATGTGCGCACTCTAAATGAGACTCTATTTCGAGCCTCCGCCTGATAGCTAAGAACAGTGAGAGTTTCTTTTGAAAATGTACGGTTCTTTTGTGTGAGATAAAAGTCGATTAAAAACATAATGGTTACGTGCAACCAATCGGGTCTATAGCTTCATGTTTTGTTTCATTGGGCAGATGAAGCAAACGGTAATGTTGATTGTCAGTCAGGAACGCATATATTATCAACCCTTCAGGATTATTAGTTTGAAAACGAGATACAACGCACGACTTGTTTATACAAGTAAGGCTTTGTTGTCCCATTTTTTTAATAGGTCAGATACACACTTGTACCACTCTGAAATGCCTTTCGGTTAATATTATGATTCAACAACGCGGATGACACGAAGACTGTGCGTTCCAAGGTTCGACACACGGAGTATATGCTTCAACGTCAAATTTAAAGAAAAACAACTCTCAACGTAAAAAATAATCCCGGGACGTTATGGCTGTCAACGCTAAGTTCATGTACAAAACAATTCATTTCTTGCCAGATGCACTCTGATGCCCCCAGTGAACTTTTTCTTTTTATTGCAATAATTAAATATATGATTCCATCTGAGTACTGACTATTAGATTAGTAAGATTGCTCATCCTCAATGTATTAAATAATCTTACCAAAATTATAGACGGTAGATATTTAATTGAGATGATGATTTGACCAACCAAAAGTCTGCTTGGTTGGTGAGACGTGTGCACCTCCTGGACAAATTTCATCCCGAGGCGACCAATCTCAAGCTGGAAACTTCAAGAGCCCTGGGAACAGTGGTGTACGTTGTAGCTACACGGCGAAATTGTTTGTAAAATTATGACACTGGTAAAGCGAGAAGACGGAAACTTGAAGAAAACTGCTTTGCTGGTGTTGTTTGCAGTTTACTTGTTTGTTTGCAGAGTGTAGACACCTGGATGCTGAATGTCTGAATATAGACGTAACTATTTTTTTTAGCAATTATGTCCTTTCCCATTCCTCTTCTTTTTTCTTCTCTCCCCGTGCAAGGTTTGCTTTTTTATTCACGACTGTGTGACAGTTAAGGATCTATGAGAACAGCTGATGTATTGTTGTTTATAATTAGGACGATGGTATCCACTTGTATGTTTGTATGACAGAAATCCTTCAACTTAGGCAGTTTGAGTATAGATATCAGAATGGCTGAAAATTGGTCTCTTTTACTTCCATCTGCTTGAAAAATCGGTGTTAATCACTGGTGTACTGCTCTCGGGAGGTGTTGACAATGCGCAGACACGAGAAATAGCCCCCCAGATCAACCAGTTGTTTCCAATTGTCCGTCAGTCTTATGGGTGCTTTCGTAGTATAAGAATCTGGCGATCGTGTACACTAACTGGGATCAAACTGTACGGGATGGTCAAATATTGAATTGCACCATTATTATCACTTATTATTCAGAAAGCGTGCGGTCGGTAGCCTTTATTCGAAAGTCTACTGACTTGGAAAATAAGTTTAAAAATGATACAAGGCCGAAGCCTTTTTACTAAATATTTATTTACAATTGCCGTCGCCCTCCACAACAGCGGTCCCTGAGGAAAAAACGTTAGTGGTTGTCAGGGGTGGAAGCCATGAAATGAACCATTGTAGTCTGATTGTATGAACTAATTCCTAATGTATTAGATTGTAACACGAGCATGTGACATGTCGCAACTTATTGTATTATCAATATATTCCGTTCCTGTTACGTGGCCGTTAAATGTTTATTGCCACACGGTGGTCTGTTTTGAATGTTTGTCCAAACCATAATGAAGTTGAATAGTCTTCGACAACAAGTCAGTATCTCATCAGTGGGAATAATCCCACTCTGCCTGTTAACTGGAATCTACCTTCAGTTGAGATGCCTTCATCTGCTGAACCTCCCCACTCTTTTCTGATCTCATTTTCTCGATTCCCTCTAATGCTTTCAGTGGACGTTGACACCTATCAAATTTCACTCATTTATAAATGCTAACCCAACTGGCCCCTGCGATGCGGCCACGCCATCATCAGTAGCTTCTATAACAAACAATGTCTCGTCTAGATCATTTGATGTTGAAGGACAGATTGTACTTAGTTAAACAACTTCGAATAGGCTAATCATATTTTAAGTGATTAGGCTGAGCAACTTGGCGGTTTACACCAAATAACTGAACAATGAACTAGGCGACGCAGTTGTCAATAAAAGAAGCTTGCCTCCGCAAATATTTCTCTCCTTGTTTCGACTGAATTCGTCATTCTGGAATTGTGATGAGGAAGGATTTCTCTGTAATTCAAACTGATGGCTACGCTGTTCGATCGCTGACAAATATTTTCCACTCATCTACAAAGAGCACGTCACTCTGATAGTCTTTGCAAGGTAACCAGAAATTCAACGAGCTTTGCACTATCAGTTTTTAGCAACAACACTTTTATTTCCCCAGGTTAAGTTGAAGACAAGACATTCATTTTTGTACTCTGACTTGTAATTACGCCAATATCAGACTATTTTGTAAAACCGGCTTATTTTTATGGACTAACGAATGTATATTGTACAAACTTGTAATTACAGACTGTTCGTGATTTGAAACGTGCCGTTCACTATCAGCCAGAAAATTAACTGATTTAACAGCTACTGCCCCGCCTAAGTATAGAGTTCCTACAATAGAAGTTGAGAATGATGTTCTAAAATGAAATGTAGTCACTAGTTTTTGATGTAATCCTTATCAGAGGCTTTACACAGACTTACCATCATCCGGTCGCATGTCGGGTATCGCCTGAACAAGCTAGTTACCGGTGATGTGCAATTCTGTTTCACAGAGAAATCGCCGCATTATGATAGGTATCCAAAAAGACTCTTTGGCATACTAGGATCAGCCGATATAGTAAAGCATCTATTGGTCAATCGTTTGAAACCAACCGTTCATAAAACGTTGAGAAACCCTGTCTTTTTGATTATCTCAAGACTAAAAGGGTGTGCACATTTGAGCGTTAACCACTAGACCAAAGAATTATTACGGGCTGTATATTTAGCAGATGAACAGAGAATTGATAAAAAACGATTTCGTTGGAATAGGCAGATGAATACACTGTCGCCAAGGTTTGATAGAAAGGATCTCACCATGCACACTCGATGTCCGTTCATTTCGGTCTCAGTGATTAATGTGCAGGTTCCAGTGTGGGCTGAAATGGAGTGCAGCACCCACAGTATCACTCAGCGATATGAGACTGAGTGGGGACGTATTATCAAGTGTGCGAACTTAGCTAAAGCCGTCCTTAACACGTTATTTACCAATCTTCTTCCATATTCAGTAAAACTATCAAGGGAGCTTACAGTTCGTTTATGCAACATAAAAGATGACAGATTCATCCGGTTTTAATACACTAGTAAATGGCTGTTAACCGAAGAGGGTACCGAGGTTGCAAGTATCGAGTAGGGAAACACAATACCTATTCAGCAACGTGTCACGTCTCAGTCGCCAGATGCTGATGTGTATATCTCAGCTCAGCGGAGCAAATGATCAACACTTATGGAAGTATATAGATTGGTAAGTTGCTTACAGTGTAAAGAAGTTCATTTTGAAAGGTCTCAGGGTATAAGGCGAAGACGTCAACATTTCATAACACACCAGAAACGGGTTTTCCTTCTTTAAGTTGCCTGGATACACGGTGAATACTTTATCTTCCAAAAGCCTAATAAAATCCTCTCTGTAGACATATCGTCATTCTAGATCATAATTTTGTATCAAAAAATATATAAGATATAGGATTGCTTGTTTTTTTTCAGGTCTTCATATGGGTCATCATTCTGATCAAGCAGAGTCTGTGGGGCACTGCAATGAGATACGGCTACTTAACTGAATAAACAGTTTGCCACAATTAAGGACCGTAGGGTGCACTCTTGTGAAAATGACAGAACAATTACAGGACTGTGCTCAACTCTCAGGTTTGCCGCGAGTAAAGAAGGTTAAGATGAGTGATAATGATAAAGTAGAGACGTACGCATTTCGTTAATCACTATGACTTTTAAATTAGGAAAATACCTTGAAATGGCTTCGAGAAGACTTCTCGCTAGCTTTTTGTTTCGTGAGTATTGGTGTTTTATTTTATGTGTAACTGTGGAAATAGGTTTGTCAACCCTGTTTTGTTTTTCTCCACATAATTCCACAAATAGTGAGGTTTGCAGGTTGAGGATTGGCTGGGATAAAATGAAACAGGGGCGAACTAATAGTTCTGTTTCGTATTACAGAGGTCGCCATATCTGGGTTTTGTTTGCAGTAGAGCTGATCAGTAATCCACTTTAATGGTTGCTTCTTGGGGACGTGAAGGCCTACGCTTCTGACCAAACATTAAGCCTGGATGGTGTAAGATACTGGGTTGTTAATTTACATTTTCTTACTAACTGTGCCCAAGTCACAACGTATTATCGGAAGAAGATAAAACACCTTATTAAAAGGAGTGAAACCGAACGACAGTATGAATAAATTTACGAAGGTACTTGATTCGTTCGTAAATCTCTCCGACTGTGTCTGCGAAATGTTACAGAAAATGAATCACAGGAATACTTACTACGCCATACTTATTTTCAGCATTTTCGTCTCTAGATACTTCTTCGATGGGTTTTCCCTTGCCAACAGAAGATCTCTTGGTGAAATTCTATAATTTGAAATGATAACAGTCTGGTGTCGTATGCGTACAGATAGTGGTAATGAATGATGACGTCGTAAAGCACCTTTCATATGAAACTGAGCGAAACATCTTGCACAGTAATCTTCGTTACATTCTTGACAAGACTAGAAAGCGGTCAAAGGAGGTCTGTGGTAAAACTTACAACAGCAGCCTTTCTGTCGTCACACTGACCACAGGTCAGTGTGCATTGGGCTTGAGTTTGTGTTAGCACCCCGTTAGAGGTAACAGACTTTGTATCATTGAGTAGCCTTCGAATTACTTCACTGTAAATACCTTCTTCTGCTGACTTTCCAACTTTGACGAACTAGTTGAATTTAAGTAACAAACTCACTATCCGGTTCTCTTTTCAGCGTCCGCAATTTAAACTTTGAAATCTAGTACGACACAGAGATGATTGTATTTATTCAAACTTACATCTGCCGTGGTTTTCAACTCTGGCACAGTCTCCGTGGTCGAAGTTGCTGAACTGCCTGTCCATATTTTCCCAGAGGTTCCGCTGACCGTATCCCTGTTAATTAAATGACTACTCACTCACCCTTCGTTACTAGTAAGCGTTGGTGTGTTTTTATGTAACACGGATTTTAGCAGCTGTAATCGTTGTTCCATCAATTTTGTCTCATTTTCCAAATGTTTCGTTCCATCCCGTTTCTTTTTAGGCATTCTGTTGATTAGGTTGAACAGTCAATTTATCTCATTTACGGCTTCTTGTCATGTCGGTTCATTTTTGGTAAATCTTCCTGCCAAAAAATAGATGGCATAAACGTCGTTGTCTTGTTAGCTAAAAGTAAGATAATGTGCATAAATAAATTGTCTCGTCATGTCACTCGTGTAGCCGGTTCGAATTCAATCGTAGACTAGATTTTCCAAAACTGGGTGTCTTCCAGATCACCACATCCACCGCGTTGCCTTTTAAGAATAAAATATCAATGATCAACGGTGATTTGTCCGGATTCTAGTCTGATTTGCCTGAGAAGTCTCGCACAGCCAACCTCCTCGATCATTTGGTGAACCCCATGTGAAATTTCTGACTTCTAGGCACAAATTCGTAGGTCAGTTAATACGAAGCTTACCCTATGTATGTGTGTGCTGTTTCTAACGCTCATTCCGATTCACCCGGAGTCTAGATTTTTCTCGGTTTTCAGATACGCCAAACTACTTATAAGTGATTAAATCGTGCTGTCAAGCAAAATGTCTTTAAGGAAGTTAATTACCTTCTGTAGGTAACTAACAGGTGATGTTTTAAATAAATCTGGTTGAAATTGAAAAACTTGTTTGAAATATAGATGCTTCCAAGCTGTCCTGGAATCGTTGTGATTCACTCTGTGCGCATCCATGATTTCTGTAAATTTCAAAGTTGACTTTGAGCGGTTTTGCTTCCAAAGCGTGACTGAAATCAAATATCAGCTCACAGTGGAAATAACACACAATACACAATAAACCACCGCCTTCGAACACATCCTGTTGTATGCTATCAGCGTTCTGATCAGCATTCGATTTGGATGTCGCCCCACTTTCAATTCTCCGTACGTCAGTTCCTATGCACACAGCGGGTATCGATCTAGTGTTTAGTTCGTATGAGCTACTGGGTAATCACCAGTGTGTCCACACTGGTTACCCACTGATAGGCGGTTAGGCAGGACCCTAACGTGCATCTTCTTGTGAATGGTTGATCAGCAAATCACAGATGATTCAGTCGAAGCCTTATTATACCGTTGATAAGCTGACATTATTTCGACGTTTTCTGACGTTAGCTATTTTAATTTGATCTTCCAAACATCTTAACACTCTTCACTATATGAAACTGGGTTCAACAGCAGATTGGCTTTGTTTATAAGTAGGTATTCAGATAGTAAGTTATAGCGTTAACTAGAAACCCAATATCATCGTTTGTTAAACACCGTGCAGCAGTATGTCATGAAGTCGACCATTTCAGTCGGAAATCAGAGTAACTGGTTTCTAGCAAAACATTGTCGATGTGAACTCGCCAGCCGGAGATCTGTGCACACAGTTAGTCGGGGAAACCCATCGAACTGCCATGACCTCGATTACGTACTGATTCGAGGGAACTTACAACTGTTCGCTCAATATCTGTCTATGTGTGGTTCATGAATATGATCTGTATGTTTAACTGGTGAATGTGAACGCTAACACATAGCAGTGTTTTTTGCACCGTCGATATTACTCACCAGTGTGAATAGCAGTCTATTCAACTATGAGAAATGCTGATAAGACGTAAGGAATTTCGGATACTACACCGTAAACACCATTTAAAATCGACCACAGCTTTCGCTCCCCCTTGGACCTCTCAGTCGGACTCCCGCGGGAGAGGTTACTATTTTCGTGTTTCGCTCCCGTTCGAGCTCTTGAGTAGTGTCTACTTCTTGTCAGAGGTTGGATTTGAACCCAGTCACGTTGTGTTGACACAACAAAGTTGGTCATCGTGTCAAATTAAGGACGACGAACTCATCACATGTCAGCGCTCAGCTACACTCACTCGTAACTAGTGTTTAGTAACACTGAAGCTGTTTATTTTATATACATGTGTATAAACGAATTTGTTTAACATGTTCAGCTGGCTAGAACCTTAAATGTACACATATGTGTGAAGTTCTAGGCGGTTGAACATGTAATTAAACAATTTTGCGGTTTTATTTACATTTTTCTCAAGCCGAGTAATCTACTCATAGTCCTGATAACACTGTTCAGATGTTTTCACTGTGAATCTTGACTATTACATCGACCAAAAGCGTTATTTACTCAAAAATTGCATTTTAAATAATCCGTACTCAGTTCATAACGCAGTTTCTAACTATGTCTGCATGGAGGCAACACTGGTTGTTTTTGAATCAAAACGAAAAATTCATGCAAACGACCTCTCAGTTAGGAATTCCTAAGGAAATCACTCTTTGTGATCTTTGTGCAATACCGAGAGTTCAAATGTAGCCTGTCAGATTGAACCAGGCGTGTATTAACGTTTTAAATGATTCAAAGTGAATGTTCAGGAACTTTGCATCCTGTTTCATCTACGCTTACGGCTTATTATTATTAAGTGGTGTGGCAGAACTAATTAGTTGTGTGAGTCTCATCGCGAAACACTTGGACATCAGCTGGGTGTGAGCTGGCGGCGAGTACTGTAATAGCTAAGCTACAACGCCACGCTTGGGGTTCGGAAATGTCTTGTAAAAACACTAATTACTACACCAATTAAATGTTCAGTTCGCCACCGATATTGAGGCATAGCTAACCTAAGTTACAGATGAATGCCATCAAGAAATGATTAATCTTATCGAATCCATCCAATGGATCGTTTGGTAGATTCCACTGCTAGGTCCATTCCACTTCCTTTTTCTCTCTTTCTGTACACGGCTTCCTTTATTCTTCACGACCGTGCGGTAGTTAAGAGTCAGTTAGAACCACTGATATGCTACTGTCTATGAGGACCATCCATAGGATACAATGAGTTATGTGGGCAACCGACTGTACATGAGATTGTTGAGCTGTTTACATTAGCTCGTGACTCATACAGTAGATCACATGCTGCTCAAAGGCATGTGGTTCCTATTGCTAGTTAGAACCCAGCTAAAACCCATACATTCACAGTTGTATCCCATTTGTGTTATGCCGTAACATCCGTATTTTCCATTTCGATGCTTCTGATCAACGGCAGTTCTTGTTGTTCATCTGGTCATTCCCAGGACAAGGCTTATAAATGCTAGTATAGGACATATGTGTAGGACACACGCATAGAACACATTTATATAACTTATACAGGCTGTATTTCAGAATGTTCTTACACAGTAACTTTTTCTGACTGCGTGACAAAATGAGGTTTATAATATTATTGCATAATCACACATTTGTGAGCAGAATGTGGTTCACTCACATGCCTTAAAGTCTGAATTGTACCACATGCACCTAAGAAAATCGTTCTACAGATCTGGCACCTGATGGCCAACGGAGACAAAACCGACATCACTTACAAACTTATTTCGAAATTTTAACTGAACAGCCTTTGTAGGTGTATGCTCAAAGGGTTGGCGAACGAACTTAGCTTAGATTTTCTAGAAATGATGGTGAAGGATCCAGAATGAATGGGGATGAAATGAAATTCTGTGCCGGCTAAACTAGAAGAATTGTTCAGAAAATTCGAAGAAAAATAGATCACACGAAATCGGATGAACACACACAACAGCTGATCCCCTGGTATTTGTGATCTAGCATGGAAAATGTAACCTGTTTCACCGAACTATTTAATATTGATAGTTAAAAAAGTTACTAGTGTGTGTGGTTATTTAATAAAAACCGAAGTTTCTTTGAAGTCGACATCCTTTGTGATGAGCAGACGGGTTTGTGTCCTAGTAGGCATCCAATTAACAAAATAAAACAGAAGTTGAAAGCAAACCTTATATTTCCAGCACTTCACAGTAGCAAAAGACGTATTTAGTTCTAACAAAGAGAGGGAACGGAAGAGGGCCAGACTAATTTACAACCACTTCGTGCTATTTGCAAAACTCTGTGATTGAAAAGTATGCTTTACAAAAGGACCAATTGAGAAAAATTCAAACTTTGGTATAGCTCGAATGTGCGATATAAACAATATGGGCGAACGCTTCAAGCACCGTCTCAGCTAAGCCACGAGACCACGTCGCAAACCCAGGAGTTCAGCTTTTTTGGTCCCACGAGCGGTTAGAAACATGCACTTTTGCTTGTCCGTTCTGAAAACATGCCTCCACATAGGCCTGCTACAGGACTGTCACTTTTTTTAGCTGTACAACTAACTAACATAGCAGATGTTTACGATTCCTTAACCAGTCTCTCATTAGTCCAAGCTTCAAGGTAGGTCTGAATACATCGTTCCGAATCTTGTTCAAAGTGCTCGAATCTCCTACGCTTTCTTAGTTAAGCTAATGTCTGATTGCGTTCTGCCTTCCTCTTCATGATTGCAGCCGTTTCATTGCTTTTCAAGAAAGACTAAAAGTAGTTAGGTGATGAATGTCAGGCACTTCACTTGCCCATCAGATATGGATTCAGTTACCCATACAATTCAACTTGTCATAAGAAATCCACTGAATGATCCAAAGGATGATTGACTACTCGGACAGTTCGCTAAAAAATGGCGTTGAGAGATTATCGTGCCACAAAATGGTTTATCGGTTTATTTCTTCGGACATACCAACTTGTCGTGATGCTTATAGTTTTCAAATTCAGTAAGTTGTGGTTAGGTCAGTATTTCTTGGACTGACCAGTGCCACATTTTGGAGGGTCGCAAATTCCCGAAAGCAAGTTAGTGATGCTTTAATATAATTAGGCTGAAAACTCGAAAATAAGATAACGATGTATATTGCAAGCGGACTTCCCAAGGGTCAAATACGCAGATCAGCAGAAACCCGTCGCAAGGGACGACGGTTAGCGACCAGAATCGTGAATTACCTACATCGACCTAGCAAACGAGAAAAGCGCCGGTACGCATTCAAATAATGTTTATGATAGATGAAGAGTAGTACTGTGTTTACATCTGCCGGATTTTCTAGTTCGTGAGTCAGTCAGAACGAGGGTAACTTTGGACAAATAAAACCTTTGAAGTTGAGCAAATAACTGTTTAACAATAGACACAACAATCTCCAGTTCGAAAATTGTGAGTTAAAACTGGCACTGTTGACTATTTAGCTTCTCCACATCTCACTGCACGAGGCCTCCATCCATCTTTAGAAGGTATTATTTGCCATCAATGAACAGTGTGCAGCTTACATGGATGTGTTTTCTTGGTCAGTGTACAGTTCCGTTGGATATGGGGGTGTTGAAAAGATATTATACCTTTCCGGTGGTATGTCTGATTTTGCGTCTTCCGTAGAAGAACTCGACAGAAACCCGCTGACATCCCATTTCAATGTAGGAAGCGAAGTATACACAATAGACAGGGACGTTTTCATGACTGATTGTCTTTTATATACCTTCAATAACTGCTATTCCAAACAACCACAAACTTCAGTTTTAATGGGTGCAGTAGAACGACTTGTATACTGTGGAGTAAAGGTTTACATGGAGTATACGAGATTTTTGTTTTCTCTTTTGTCAAATTTATTCGCCCAGGCATTCGTTATCTCCTTTTGCCTTAGAGTAGGTTAAAGTATTAAAAAACGCCTTCACTCTGTCAAATTTTCAAAGAGGAATCAACAAACAAATGACTGGCATCGTGATATTGTTCAATCACATTTAACTTTACATGAAAAAGGATAAAAAGATTTTCAGTATATCATTCAATCACATAGCGAAAATATTCACATCTTCTACCGGTGTTTTAGCCTCAATCATACATCTCCAATGACTTGTTCTGGATATCTGTTTTAGTGTCAATATTGCCGGTGCTAACTCTCGTCCACTTTAGTCTGATAAATGACGAAGTACATATATTTCGCACACGCATTTCGCTTGACTGAACTTCCAACAAAATGTTAAATGGTTCGACTTGTATTCCAGCCAAATCGACTTCAGAACTCAAAGTGACTCCAGTTCTTCTATCGGCACATCATCATCATAACAAGCTTGAGTCTATCCCGAAGTTGGTGTGGCTCAAGCTGTCGCCCACCTCAACAGTGATGTGGAATAACCCAGAGGAAAAATTTAGTGATGAGGCTAAAAATGAACAAATGAATAAAGACTAGGCGGAAGAACTGAAAAGGTTATGAATACGGATACACAACTGACTACCGCACACCGCTATTTCGGATAGCGTTCCTAACCAGCGACCAGAATGATCAAGAGGACCCCAGCCAAGAAGTGACATAGTCAGGGTTTTCATGTTTTGTTACCATGTTTATGCTTGACCACTACGGGGTATGACTTAACTGCTGGTTCACTGAACGTTCAGATCACATGCGGAGTAAGTGACCCAATCAACACAGAATGTGCAAGTGAATTAGTTGACCGACTGGTCGCGTATTCCGAGCGTTCCGATGAACAGCCGTGTTCCTGACGCGATCAGTCTAGTTATTGTGGGCTAATTGGCGGAGACAAACAGCAAATCTTCGTCACTATCTTCGTTACCAACAGGTCGGGTTTCCGAATCACAGAGCAAAATGGAGCGCACATAACCATTAAGTACCCTTCTTTTCAAGACAACCGAAAGTCTTTTCGACGCCACAGATGACGCCAATTAACAAAGACGACTCGCATCCTTGATATCCTCGCTGATATCCCATCAGCAATATTACAGGCTGATGAGATAGACAAAATTCAATTAAGCTAATATCTTACGACGTGTTATGCGGTAACGCTTTCCATGCTTGTCGATCCGAAGGCTTGAGTCCGCAATCACCGCTTAACCGTTAACCTACGTTGAGAAGAGTGAAGGGTTAATAGCCAAGTCACTTGTTTCGGTGCCTGCCATGAAACGGCCAGCTGGCGACGAAACATCCGGGTACACGGAAATGAAGGAAGCTGAGCTCATCCTTTAGAGTATTAAATGCTGTGTGACATCCAATGGATCAAACGAAATTTCTCTCCCTCTGTGTTGGTCGATAGGGCGGCAGTACTATCTCACCAAAACGTCAGACAAATTGTCTATAGAAAGAGGCTAGTCCGATAAGGCTGCGTATTTCACCCACTGATTGTGTCATTAATCAGTTGATAATCTGAACTTTGTGTTATCTGCACTTTCGAGTGTGAGACTAGGTGGCACGAGAATGACACCCCTTGTTCTAGGAACACACATCGTAGATTTTAACTTCACACCAACACTTCCCAGGCATTCTAATACATTCTTCATTCTGGCGTTGCGCTCCTCTATTATGTCTGAGTGTACAGTAGCGTCATCAAGTTAAATCAAGCGTTTATCTGGCATGAGGTCTTGGAGTACTTCTTCTAATGGTTTATGGAGAGTGACAGGTGCATTAGTCATATAAAACTGCATCGACTCAAATTAATACAATCCGGGCGAGATAACAAATGCCTCTCTTTAACGGTCTGCTGGACAGACTTTAACCGGCCAGTAATCCGAAACTAGGTCGAGTGTGCAGAACCGCTGCGCGATACAAAGCGTTGAGTATAGTATTTATGTGAGATAAGGAAAGCGAATGTCCCTTTATTATGACACCCAGTTGCGATTGCTACTGAACGGAAATCCTTCTAGGTGGCTGTAAGAGAAGATGACGGTCACTTGTATCAATTCTACATTGTACAGTCTTGGTTAGGGCTCATAACAGTTCTAGCTACAGGCATTTTCTGCGATCACCCAAACCTATACAGTCCCCCACTGCAAGCGCATTAATCTGTTAGAATTTGGTTGCCACTTCAAACAGGGACTAAAACCCACAAAATCCACATATCGTTGGTGGTTTAACATGCTTCTCTCTTTACCTGTGAACCCTCTCTTCCAGAGCGCGTGACAATAAACGAATTCAATGCACGGAACTGTCAATATGTATACATTCCAGTAATTTGTTTCAAATGGATTAATGATATCGTCATTAGTTTCTACAGCGCCAGCAACCTAGATACCATCGTGGGCGGCAGCTTGTCGGCAGATAAAGCCGAATATTGATTGACGCAGTCACTGTCAATAACTGGAAGATAGAAAGTACAGAGTAGTGTCTATATCATGTGTATATAAAACCGAACTGACCAAGGCTTCATACTGCACGATACTCACAATAGAAGACATCCTAATGAATTACATTTCAACGCGGCTTATATCAGAGTTCGTTCTGGCATACTGAGAAGCTTGCCATGGTAGTGATCACCTTCGACTGTTCAGCCAGTAAATCAAAATCGTTTGCGTTTAGCTGATAGCACACCACTCGTTAGCGTATAAACATACCGAAGAGAGCGATCGAAGAATCACCAATGATTGGTAATCGAAGAAAGCGACCGGGGATCCACTCTATCACTAACATTATCAGCCATTCAGGCATCCGTTTCAGCGAGCCAGAAGGAATGCCCATTCCAGTTGACATAAGATAGAACCCTTCGTCCCTAGCAGAGGAACTTACGGATGTAGTTTTACTGCAGTAATTGGGCTAAAGAACTGCTTGCTATAGGAAACACGGTTGAGCGAAATCGGGAGGCGTTGTGGGCATACGTAGGCAAACATCCCGTGGGCAGGTGCTATGGCAGACCTTAGGGGTTAACTCTAGAAGAAAGGATAAGTATCATAACTGTCAGAATAAAAAGTCATCTGCTGAGGTTCCAAAAACCATCTACCTGAATGAGCCGGTCCGTATGTGATATCCTTTAGACGGAGTCCAGTGAACATAGTTGAGGGATTTTGGAAAGCAAAACGAGCACACATTAGTGCAATTTCAAAGTGGTACAGTGGACTTCAAGTGCTGCCCAGAACCAACAGAGGGGTCAACATTAAATCATCTGAAGTTAATCCGCCAGTCAACGACAAGAATTCGTGGAACTTCAAGGAGATTGTTGTGTACTAAACGGTGGCATCAATGAGTAACACGGCAAGTCACAAGGAACAGTTAACTTACCAACCGTCTTCAAAGTCAGATATGCCGAAGGGCGAATGATATTCGGAAAAGTGCGTTGGTTTAAAGTGTAATATTTTAGCAAAAAGGTAGCCCATCACGACTAGTACCGGAATTTAAGAGATGGCAACTATACAAAATAGCACGTATCGATTTTTTGTGTATTTGCCTTTACTGTGTAATGGGTTTGCAGTAATAGGGGACTTACGAGACTGACCGTCTCTTACAAAGGTAATGCTAATTATTACATTCTTTTCTAGTTCCTATATCAGAAATTGACGACCCCGTAGGCTAAACCAGTGGGCTGGTGGTTCAGAACTGACTGAACAGGAGGTCACCTCATGTCATTGTAAGCGGTGGCTCAAATCACCGCACCTTCCAGTTAGGTTTATGATCACCACTGGTGGATTAATAAACGAAGGAATAAACACCAGTTGTAGCACTAGACCTCCGGCGCTCGTAGAACAGAACTTCCCACAGTGTTGTCGTATAAACACCAAATTATTCTAGCATTTGGTTTCCGTTTACATTTTTAGGTCATCCCAGATATAAACCCTTACGTAGCCGAAACGGGCCCCAACTCAACAACACTGTCTAGTCTGAAAAGAGTTCTACTATAACACACTTTTCACTCTTAAGCTGTGAAATTAACTCGTTGAATATTTCACACAGTTTTACACCTGGACGAAATTCGACTGGACGATACTATTTGTTAACTTCCTTTAATGGGTACGTTCGACTGATCTGCTTTTAGATCCAAGTCGACAGTTGTTGTTGTTGTTAGAAAATACAAACAGATAACATCCAAATCAGAATTATCAAACAAATGAGATATTTTTCTGGCGGTTGAGAGCAAGGAAGTCGTGTTATTTATGGAGTAGACGTTAAACCGGTTACTTGATCGAACGGTTAAATTGTTCCCAATTGTTCTCTGTTTACAAACGAGAACACAGTATCCTGAATTACAAACCACATATGTACGTACATATTACCGGGGAAGTCCGAAAACAGTCGTAGGGTCAGTTCAGCCTCACAAAGCTAACGCGTTCGACAAAAATACTTTCTGATAAATAATTTTGCAAACGACTGGTATGGAACAGACCGAAGAAACTACACTTAGTTACATCTCGTTTAAATTCAGATTTTGGAAAACTTATACGCGACCCTACTGTAGACAGTTTAGGCAACTGTCTGCGGACTTTTTATAACTGATGACTGAGGTAACTGAAATACTGATGAGTAGTCGGGGATTTGGGTTACTTTCAAGTTGACCATCACTCACATTTGATCGCAGCCTTCGCATTCAGATAGACTTTCCAGCCAGCCTCTTTCGAAAGCAAGCACTAGACTCGAGTTTCGCTCTCATTAGAGCTCGTCAGTAGTGCATATCCTTGCCACGGCCGGGATTTGAACCTCGGCTATTCTAATCATGAGGCAACCGTGTTAACCACTGCGCCATTGACCTCACATTAGGCACGACCGAATCATCAAATCTGAACGCTCAACCACTCTCG
>QNGE01003613.1:52747-79867 GCA_008508345.1 Paragonimus westermani
TCAATCGGAAACTTCCAGAAAGCTGACTTTAACGCAGTAAGGACGTTCGTAAGCACACTCAGCCTCACATCCGACTCAGTGAACTTGAATCAACTTTCCTTTAAAGTTGCCTTTCTCGAAGCTGGTGAGGCATTTGTTCTTCGAAAACTATGGCATTTCTCCTCTTGAGCACCACTTCCGTTGAACATACGCCGCCTTCTCGAAGTACGTTCTCGTCTAACGGGTAGGCCGGAAGATCTTGAGGCCTTTTGCTCTGTACGAAACAAGTGCAAACGGGAAATCCGGCGACACACTCATAAGGTATAGTCAAAAATTCTACGGGGGCCTCGCGAGAATAAGAAGTTTCTTTTCAAATATATACGTCGCCAGAGAGAAACTAAGCCTTCAGCACTTTCTCAGCGGCTTACCGACGGGGAAACCTCCTTCAACCACCAAGTGGTTTCCGAGGTGTTCAGATAATACTACTCATCAGTCTACAATGTGGATCTGCCAAACTGGCATCCAATTCTCCCGCAAAGACACTCCCAACACCCCCTCATGACAGCTGACTTTTCTGTGTCCGACGTTCAGGACCTCTTGCTTAAGATCATTCCTTTAGTGCCATGGGACCAGAGGCCATCCATCCCCGGATCCTCAAAGAGGCGGCCGTCGGTTTGGCGGTGCTCCTCTTTGACCTGTTTAAACAGACACTTCGGACAGGCACTCTTCCGGAGGCATGGAAAGAGGCCACTGTCTCACCTATATTTGAAACAGACAAACGTCACTCTCCCGCCAGTTATCGGTAGATCAGCCTTACCAGCATCTCGTGCAAGATAATGGAAAGACTGTTAAAACGCACCATCTTCAAGCATTTCTTCTCAAGTAACCCTTTCTCTTCCACCCAGCATGGCTTTCTTCCCGATCGGTGATGCATAACCAATATGTAAATCTCCATGGGTAGCCTAACGGAGGCCAAAGACAACGGTCATATCGCGGATGCTATAATCTTCGACTTTGCCAAAGCCTTCGACCCTGTCCCACACGGTCCTCTGTTGCATAAACCAGAAGCTTATGGGATCCAAGGAGAGGTTCTCCGCTGGATAACCTCCTTTCTTGGTAACAGGACTTTCATAGTAAAAGCCCGTTCAGGCCTATCGTCTCCATCGCCAGTCTCTGTGGGAGACTTTCAAGGATCGGCACTTGGTCCATTGTTGTTTCTTATTCACATCAATGATCTCCCCGAGTTGGTCTCCAGCAACGCCTTCCTTTATGCCGAGGACTTAAAAATCTGGAATGCGTGTGACCCCAATGCATTGCAGATTGACACTGACCGTATTAAGTGCTGGTCAGATGATTGGAGTCTCCCTCTAAACGACAGGAAGTGTACGCATATGTCACTCGGAGGAGACTCCGGGAACCTATTCGTGACACACGGTGCACAAAGTGTAGCAGATATCACGAGAGTAGACCTCAAAAAGACCTAGGGATCTGGCTATCGTCTGGTTTCTCCTTCTCTTATCATCACCGGCTGGCCGCCAAAAGGGGTCTCATGACTCTCGGGATGATCAAACGAACCTTCCCCCGGATTGACAAGCACGCCTTTCACACGTTTTGCGGAGTCTACATAAGACCATTGCTCGAGTACGCCAATCAAGTCGTCTACACCGGTTTGAAGAAGGACATACTCGCCATTGAACGTGTCCAGCGAGTAGCCACCAAAATGGTCACTGACTTACAGCATCTATCCTACGAGTTTTGCCTCGAAATTCTCAATCTTCATCCACTAGAATATCGAAGACACCGCAGCGACTTAAGTCTTACACACTTTCTCTCTAGTACAGGACTCGTTCAACAATTCTTCATCTTAGTATTTGATAACAGTCGAAGAAGTCATGAAAAGAAGCTCTATAAGCTTTGACCTCAGACCTTCCTAAGACAACAGTTCTTCTCTTATAGGTTTATCAACTACTGGAACGACCTTCCACTGGAGACTGTTAGTTGCTCTCCTAAGGACCGTCTCAAAGTGATATTAGATTCTCACCTACTTAATAAACCGTAAGACTGGCAACTTATCTCCTTCTGCTAGATTATTATTTCGCTCCGTTCTTGGTACTTTTCGTAACCCCCAAGAGCGGTGCTACACCCCGTTTTCAAGGACTGCTTTTCAGGTCAACAGAAAACCACCGAACATCGAAACGAACAAGCTGACGGGATCCGGGTATTTTTGACTCAAGCATAGAACCCGTGTACAAGTCACTGACCAGCACGTTAACTGCGGCTTTCGCGATAGGCACCGTAGTGCGTGTCACTCACAGTGTCAAGTAATGCAAGGTTTAGGCTAATAACCAAGCCCATTAGTTGATGCCGATTGACTGCCTCCTGATAGTACAGCGGAATAACTTGTGCAATAGTTGTATCAGCACTAAACATACACTTTATGGTAGATCAACGGTTTACTGTAGTGAGCCAGCAGAGTTACAATTCTACCATGCATATATATATATATATGCATACAGGGTCACGCTACAACATTTGGAGTCCGGAGGGCGTGCGTGCAAACTGTCTTCTTTGCAAAACAAAGGAGACAGTTTGCACTAATACGTTCCACAGACCTCAAGTGTTGCATCATGCCCTGCAGTTCCATGCAACATGAGTACTTAGCAGCGTTGGATTTTGGTGCGTTAGGTTGCATCTCTATCTTCCCGAAAGCGTGGACCATTGAAATGTTAAGAACATGTCAGATGAAATGTCCGATGATGAAACCTTCGAGGTGTCGAACACTTACAATGTGAACGCTGGTTTCATATGGAGGAAACAGAATACTATAACTGGATACTATTGATATTCAGGGTGATACATAAGTAAGTGAAAAAATGAAAAAAGGGACTGCGCAATCAGGGTAGTTAAAATAATGGTCTAAGCACGATGAAGTCGAGTAAATAGAAAGAATATTAGAAGTCATTAATGGTCTCAGTGGCCTATATTCGCTTGTTTACACATACATTGGACACGATTGAGCGACTTTGTATTTTCCCAATCCTGACAATCATAACAACGCAAAATTGTGGTGTAACAAAACAAAAACATATTAACTTAAATCCCACAGGTTGTGGCGCGGTGTTCGCAGTTTACCGTTATATTATATCGAATTGACTTCATCTGTATCTATGTTCAAAGATACAGGCAACGTTTTCGAAATCGACCGGTTACCGCAATAATGTGGTGTCTCCAGTTCATAGTTGTGCTTCCCCATTTCGTTTTCGCATATTTTTGTACAAACCGTTTCGTTTACTTCTTCTGTGCATTTGGTTGAAAGGATAACTCATTTTTTGAATTTGCTGGCCATCATAAATAAACAGGCGTCACCGCGCAACGTCTCTGTCTTCTTCATTTTCGTGGATGTTTACGTTGATAAAGTAATCGCACGGTTACGTTTTTCAGCCCCGTGTATTTGATGATCTATCGAAGCCGAGCCTTCGTCATTTGAAGTCACACGTTGAAACATCTACCTGCCGCTGTACGAACCTACCCTATGGCGCTGTCCTTTTCCCGGTTGGTGCCCTATCCAGCTGTGATGAACGTGGTTGATATGACTTGTCCCCTTTTGTTACACAATTGTTTAAGTACGTTGATATTCTTTACAACTGGAGAAATTTCAATAAGATACCTTCCGTTGTATTGTGCCTGATAGTATTTTCCACATCTTGTACTCTTGATCTTTATCCATACATTTCAACTCTGATTATAACATTTAGCGTCGCGTTCTCGCACTATTTACAACAATTACCTAAAACAATCAATTATCTACAAATTCAAGTGCTGGAGAACAGTGATATTGTTTGAAGAGATTTTAAAGTTGGTGTCTCACAAACTCTGATTTGGGCGAGAAGAAAATGGACTTCTTTCTACATTTCCTTGGCACGAAAGTCTATGCCCTTACCAGAAACTTGGGTCTCCCAGAGTCACCAGTGAGTGTTTCTTATCCGGTGTTACGGAAAATACTCCTCCAACACTTCAAAGCGGCCCATTTTGTAGCGCTCGAAAGAGTCAAGTTCAAGGTGACAACTACTAACACAAGCAGCTATGTGTATATATGGCATCTAGTTCGAGGATCAGTTAAGTAACTGGTCGATTGCTGATATTTACTTAGTAGAGTTACGACAGAAACTTCTATTGCATTATAACCAAATGTTTCGGTTTATTTGTAAAGTACGTGAACAGTGGGAAGGTGTAAAAATAGTTACAAAACTACTGAAGTTGTTCTGGGCAACTATTCCAAGGGTAAAATCCAAGGCGGAGGCAATATAACACATTCAAACCACTCACTGATTTCCGTGATCCCGGATCATTCATTCATTATTCCAGAGGAAGTAATCCGAAATCAGTTTCACACCAATCTGGAAAGTGCACATCGTGTGGACACAACCGGTTCTGATATCCGGGTTCAGCTTCAGCTGTAGTGAAGTGGAACATACGTATGGCCACACCGTTATGTCCCCTAATGACAACTTCTGGCTCAAACATACAATGAATGGCTACAGACATTTCTAAACCGTCTCAATCTACTTTGCCCCAAAACACTTTTCATTTTTTTAAGCATCATTGTCTGTCTCTGGCAAATACCACAACTTTATTGTTGACACCGGTATTGCTGAGTGAATAATCTCACAATCAGACCTAGCTGTATTTTAACCTGATGTTCTTCGGCAGCCCACACCAGTTAACACTCGTGGTATTACTGGTCATTCATTATCCCTTGTAGGGTGGTGCACAACATCGGTGAAGTTGCTCGATGCTAGCCGTGTTGCTTGTCAATTTCTAGTTTCAAGCTCAGGTTCTTCTATTCTTGGACTTAAGATTTAACAACTACTACATTCTTACACTTCTCTACTGACTTCATTAACTGACGTTGATATAAAAAAACTTATACTGAACTGTTCTGATGCCACAGGCGGGAATGCGAATACCGGAGTTGAAACCTGAAGGTAATGGATACACAGAGACGAACCGTTCCATTTGGTTTGTGAAAACCTGTGTGCAAGGAATTTCAGTCCATGTGTGATGAAGCAGGAGTAACACCTTGTTATTTGTCAAACTGGGCGACTCCAATAGTAACACCATTAAAAACTGATGATGGTACGCCGGACATATGTGGTGACCACAATTCGGTGTTTAATATAGGCCTGCTACAAGATACCTGAGAGTGTAGTGCATCGGTTTTCACGTTCTGAGGTCTTTTTAAAAGTTCGTTTGAAAGAGGCTTAAATACGAATACCATTTGATGGAGCGCCAAACACGTTGTCTGTTTGTCAAGGCCTGTTGCGTTATTTTGAGATTGCTGAGCTTTGATCAATGTTGACAGGTGGCCCTACGCTTTGCTCTTTTCCCTAAATAAAATACGTTACTCATCCTTGTTCCTACACCATCTACTTTGACCGATTCCTTTACCCTTATTCAGTCCGAGCCCCGTAAACTTCTAAATACTAAAAATTAGACATTTTCTCTTCCATATTTT
Source organism: Paragonimus westermani (assembly GCA_008508345.1). Lineage (NCBI taxonomy): Eukaryota > Metazoa > Platyhelminthes > Trematoda > Plagiorchiida > Troglotrematidae > Paragonimus > Paragonimus westermani. The sequence continues at coordinate 58,242 of QNGE01003613.1, forward strand.
TCCTTGAGTAACTTATTGTTCCCACCGTTTCTCGACGCGTGAACGGTCGTTTTGCTCTGACCCAACAAATGACCATTTGTTTGAGTGAGCTCAACCCGTTTTATCGTCCACCATTGTTGATTGGTGTCTGGTTGTCGATTTGTTGTGCAGGCGCTTTTTTCTTTGATTTCTGAGGATTTTCACATTCGAGGTGAGGGACTCAATTTTCTTGTACATCGATTTAACCAGTACTGTATTAACTCCGGTTATTACGAGCGCCTTCTCGTTTACCGTTTCGAGGATAGATTATCTCTGTCGTTGAACATTGAGGGGCATTTACCGGATCAACAGATTGCTCGTAACTTGGTGTGAACTTGAATCGTTAGCGAAAGATTCAACAGTACTCGAAGTCCTCAGCATCTGACAGAGATATTTGCACTCTAACAGGGACGAATGAGAACATTTTTCAGTTATGGAATTCCGAAATTCTGCAAAAATGGCGAAGTCGGATATTGTGGAGTGTTCCACCGGTCCTAACGGTCATGTTGTTATCGAGGCTGATCCTGCCATCCGGGACCAGCGGTTTGCCACTGGACGATCAAGCACTTCTTTATCAACCGAGGTTGCTACAATTTCCATGAACCACTCCCCTGTTGGACGAGAATCACTTGGATACCCATAACTACGGTGAGGTCCCCCTTTCTATTGATCCTATTTCTTTGAAGTTTAAGAACGATCTTTTCACGCCATATGTTTTAAGTATTTCTAAAAACGGTCTTAATGATAAGGTCCCACCTGAACCGAGTGCTGCTGAGCATGATTGTTGTTTGTTTGGGGCCCCTAGAACTAAGCAGGGATCCGGCCCAGGGATAGCGATAGGGACGGTGGTAGCCCCACCGGAGAAGATGGAGAGTGTATCCCATCCAGTGCTCTTATGCCCGTTTTATTTAATCGTGCTCTGGTGAATGTTTCCAATGAAGCTTCTGATGGTCTTTTGGAGGAAGAGTTGATCTTGAAGGCAGAGGAGTTGGAACTGAGGCAAAAAGTGCTCGAACTCCATGAAAGACAGGGTAGGGCCACGAAACCTGAGCCCCTCCCGACGGTTCGGGTTAAGCTTAGTACACTGTGCCACCCTAGTCAATCGAAGGCCCCCGAAACAAACCCCTCTTGTTTAGATCCTGTCTAGTCGTTAGAGTGGGCTCTGAGGTCTTTGGTTCTTGGGGCTAGTCTTCCGAAAATTGAGGTGGATTTTTTCGGTGGATCCCCGAAGAACTACTTTACCTTTTCTCAGAAATTTTGAAGTTAACGTGGTAGGCAAGTTAGTTCACGAAGGATGAAAGTTTTCATATTTGTTGCATTATTGTCGTGGTAGGGCGAGAGGCGATTAAGCACTGTGCACTCTTAATGAAGGAAGTGGGTTTTACAGAGGATATGGGAATTTTGCTCCGGCAGATTGGTTGCCGACATGATATTATGCAGCGGTAAGTAAGGAGGTTTTCATGGGTCCTAAGTTAATTGCTGGCGACGTTGATGGCTTGCGTGGACTAGCCAGTCAAAGGTGGTGTTAATGCAGCTAGATTACGGTGCAGAGCTGAACTGCACAACAAACCTCATTGAAGCAGTTGAGCGATTGCCTCACCATCTGCAGGAAAGATGGGTAGAAGTTGCCGAAGCGTAACTGAATGCGGGAGTGAGCCTAATTTGAGCGATTTGTTACATTTTGTGGAGAAGAGAGTGATAGTCTGTGCTAGTCAGTATGGTCAGTTGGCTGCTCGCTCAGAAAGCAGGACGAGTAACCCACCATCCTCTGGGCCTTCTGGAACCAGATACCCGAGGTGCAACGTCAAGGTAGGTGTGCCTTACGAGAAAATGAACATGAAGTTTCCGGTTCGTAAGGGCAATCACAATATATCCGATTGCGGTTGGTTCAGCGGTTAGTCTTTGGACCAACGCAAAGCAACGCTGAAGAACACCGGACGCTGTTTTGTTTGCCTAAAGGCGAACCATGTGGCCAAGTCTTGTTGTGCACAGATACGATGTGTTGTACCGGGTTGTGGTCGACGCCATCATACGTTGGTCCATGAGAATAAGTCCGAACAGGGTAATTGGGAGACGACAAGGTCATCCTTGTGCGTGCTACGTCCAATGTAAGCGCGTCTCTCTAGGATTCGTCCCGATCAGGGTGGTTGGCCCGCAAGCGTCGGTGACAACGTACGCCTTTCTTGATAACGGGTCTGACACCACATTACTCGATGACTTTATTCCTAGGACAATTGGTTCGCAGGGCCAGACCTGCCAGATGATGTTCCGTACTCTACAAGGAACTTTTGCAACATCATGCAATAAGGTACCGGTTGAGTTGCAATCATTGGATCAGGAGCATTCCATCACAGCTAATTCAGTTCATACGGTAAAACAGCTGCCGCTGACTCAGACTGTCGTTGTCCACCAGTCAGAATTAGATAAATGGACTCACCTGAGGGATGCTTCTTTCAAGAGTTTAACCAGAACCGTTATGGGGATTGTGATAGAATGCGATGTCCCTGAAGCACACTGGGTGCTGGAGCAAAGACTGAGCAGCATCAATGAGCCTAATGCGAGTAAGAACATTTTAGGTCGGAGCCTTCGAGGTCCATGTCGCACGGAAGCCCGGAATGAACACTGTGTAAACCACATTGGAGTACATCCGGTATCGTTAGGTGATCCGATCCAAAGGAGGTGTGAGTTAGATTTCACTGACGGAGGCACTTCGAAAAACAGTGAGCCATCAGTGGAGGACAGGTTAGCATTAAATATGGCTGAGAGCAGCGTGATACTCAGGCACGGTCACTTTGAGATATGTTTGCCGCGTAGACAAGATAGATGGGTATTGCACAACAATAAGGAGATAAAAACAGTCGTTCTATCGTTTGAGCCGATGTGTTTCCTTATGCATGAGTTGGCTCCAATGCGTAACGTTTTACTATGGACAGATTCTACAATAGTGTTGCAACATTTACGGAACACCTTATCGCGCTTGGCAACTTTCGTTGCCAGTCGTGTGGGACTCATCGACGACCTCACTTCCGTCTCACAGTGGAGGCGTGTGCCTTCAGAATTAAATCTGGCCGATGTGGCATCCAGGGGAGTGTCACAGGCCTTGACCAAGGAGATGAACCTCTGTTTATGGGGTCCCGGCCTTCTGTTGAATTCCAAAGAACAATGGCAGAAAATGCCAACCTTGTGCTTGTTAAAAGAAGACACCAAAGTTAGGCGCACTCGTGCGATTACCACAAAATTGGACCTTAATTTTATACTGGACCAGCTGTTACCAAGGTACTCTGGTTGGACTGAGTTACTGCGGGTCATTGCTTGGTTATCACGTTACGTTAACTTTGGGTCCGTGGTGATATCCCCTGGACGAAGCGCGTCAATCAGAGTAGGAACCCTTCGTACATGCGAAATCAATGCCTCTTGTCTCAGGTCTTGTCTTAGGTCCAGTAAGAATATACACCAATTCAAACAAAACTTAGAAACTTTCCTAACAATGACGAACATCATGTCCATTTTCAAGCTCAACTTGTCTGAGGACGTTTTCTTTGAAAACGGACCTAATAACATCTGACGAAAAACCCTCTGTTTTGCATGATGTTAAGTCACGCACCCCTCGAACCGACCAAAACTACCGCGTTCAGAATAGATCTCTTACTTTTAGACTTGCCAGCGAACAAGAAAACATGTCTATAGTCAACACGTATAGGTGTCACCATACATGTCCGTTAGTAACAACCTAATCATCCTGTTACACCCTTACTGCATAATTACTGATAGCTTGTGTGTCTGAGTTGTAAACCATCATGCAAAAGCTGTGCACGCCAAAATCGTTCAAAAAAACTTGAACTGTTCGTCTCATGACTGCATAGTAACCTCGAGTCCCAACCCTTCCTTTTCCTCCCCTGATAGACCACCCGGCAACCTCTCGGAATTGTCAAACATTCTTCTCACTTTATACACCGTCTGTACAGAGATAATTGACATCTAAATTCGGCAATAATCGTGTACTCGGAATGGCTTACAAACGATCTCCTTTCGCGTTATTTAATAGCAGACGTTCGCATGTGGTATATATTTTATCAATCAACACAATACTGTTAACATCACATAGAAGGTTAAGCCTGATTATCACTTGTTCCATTTTTCGCCATAGTTCACATAGTCAGTTTCACGTTATCCTGTTTATTGCATGATTTCACTCTCCATTCTTGGTTTCACTGATATATCCCGTGCGAGAATACATCCCACCCCGCCCGGACACGTAAAATTTCGCAATGGTTGGTCATATCGCGAGCTTCTAGAAATTCTTAGGAATTTGAGCGAAGAATGACGTCCGGTCGAGAGGTCCATGCGTTCCCCGCGAAAGTATATGCATCCCCAACTCGCCCACATCATGAAAAATTTTCTGCAAATTTTTTCCGGATTATCTACATGGAATAATGGTCAAATTCTTCGCCAATACACCTCCATCCTCCAACTAGTGTTTTTGGCACGACTTTGAGCATCAGGTTAGCGATCACCTTGTGGAGTCCAAATTGATGTAACAGGTCATTTATTTTGTCGAATTATGCAGATCTCAAGTACTATTGTCTCTAAACTATCAAGGTCACAGTTTCCTGCCTGAACGTGCATTTCCCCTTCATGTAATATCTGTTCTGTTGTTCTACTCACATAGCTGACTCGTTGTACAATTTTCGAATTTGGTGTTCAAATATACATGTGCTTAAAAGTCATTACGTTGATCACACTCTCCTGAGTGTGTTTCTCACAAATGCGTCGAGAAATATACCAGTATTATTATTAATATTAATATTATTATAAACTAATAAAGCTGGTGCCAGTGTGCGACGTCTCCAAGGAATTCAGTATCCTGAGATCGTCCACCGTAAACCCTCGTAACGTGGATAGATCTGAAAGATTGCTGTCAGCTGTGATAGATGGAGTACTGCATCTTGGCAATAGAATCCGATCAGAAAATGGGGACGGTGTGGAGCTGGTGATTATTCCTAGTCGCGGTGCTGTCACAAGTCCATTGATACGTCACTATCGCGAGTCAGAAAGGCACATGAGAGCCTTCCGTTTGATTTATAGCAACAGAAGGCGGTTTTGAATTTTAAAAGGTATGGCGGCCGACAAACGAGTGTTAAGTGAGTGCTGTCATTGTAAAAGGATTCATGCTGAGCAGTGCACTCAAACGATGGCGCCATTTCCGTCGATGAGACCGTCGGCTGACGGTTACTCATTCTGGTACTGTGGAGTGGATTATTTCGGCCCTTTCAAAGTGCCTATAGGAAGAAGCGAGCTCAGACGGTATGGCTGCATACTTACCTGTTCAAAGACTCGGACAAGTCACATCGAAATGACCCATTCCATGTTTACGGACTCTCTCCTCGTGGCCCCAACAAAGTTGGAACCAACGTGGAATTTTGGAGACAATGGCGGCATGAATACACACCCCAGTCGCAGATTACATCTGAGAGGTTGACACCTTCGTGTGTTTTCAAAGTAGGCGATGCATTTTTTTACGAAAGGGCCTCCACGTGTGTTTGGCCCTACGGTGTGATCACCTAAGTAATTCCGGTGACGACAGACATGCACGACAGCTGTCGATAAGAATTCGGATGACACTGTAAGACAGGATATCAGAAAACTGTTTTCTAGACGCGTCTGCAGAGTGACACCAAGTTGCTACCCGTAAAACAGCAGGTGTGGACACCTCCATCGAATCGGTCGTTCGCGATATTCATATCGCCACATTGAGGTTGGGAGACCAGCCGGTTTTCGAGGCTCGTTATTGGTTTGTCAAGGTCTGTTGCGTTAGTTTGAGATTGCTGAGCTTTGATCAATGTTGACAGGTGGCCCTACGCTTTGCTCTTTTCCCTAAATAAAATACGTTACTCATCCTTGTTCCTACACCATCTACTTTGACCGATTCCTTCACCCTTATTTAGTCCGAGCCCCGTAAACTTCTAAATACTAAAAATTAGACATTTTCTCTTCCATATTTTTCCTTGAGTAACTTATTATTCCCACAGTTTCTCGACGCGTGAACGGTCGTTTTGCTCTGACCCAACAAACGACCATTTGTTTGAGTGAGCTCAACCCGTTTTATCGTCCACCATTGTTGATTGGTGTCTGGTTGTCGATTTGTTGTCAACGTTTAGCCAGCGATTTCGGCGATATCTATGCGGGTTCGAGGCTGGGGGCCCAATCTACACGGATGCAGTCAGTTTGTTGGTTTCGAAGTTTGGCGGTTTTCTGTTGACCTGAAAAGCAGTCCTTGAAAACGGGGTGTAGCACCGCTCTTGGGGGTTACGAAAAGTACCAAGAACGGAGCGAAATAATAATCTAGCAGAAGGAGATAAGTTGCCAGTCTTACGGTTTATTAAGTAGGTGAGAATCTAATATCACTTTGAGACGGTCCTTAGGAGAGCAGCTAACAGTCTCCAGTGGAAGGTCGTTCCAGTAGTTGATAAACCTATAAGAGAAGAACTGTTGTCTTAGGAAGGTCTGAGGTCAAAGCTTATAGAGCTTCTTTTCATGACTTCTTCGACTGTTATCAAATACTAAGATGAAGAATTGTTGAACGAGTCCTGTACTAGAGAGAAAGTGTGTAAGACTTAAGTCGCTGCGGTGTCTTCGATATTCTAGTGGATGAAGATTGAGAATTTCGAGGCAAAACTCGTAGGATAGATGCTGTAAGTCAGTGACCATTTTGGTGGCTACTCGCTGGACACGTTCAATGGCGAGTATGTCCTTCTTCAAACCGGTGTAGACGACTTGATTGGCATACTCGAGCAATGGTCTTATGTAGACTCCGCAAAACGTGTGAAAGGCGTGCTTGTCAATCCGGGGGAAGGTTCGTTTGATCATCCCGAGAGTCATGAGACCCCTTTTGGCGGCCAGCCGGTGATGATAAGAGAAGGAGAAACCAGACGATAGCCAGATCCCTAGGTCTTTTTGAGGTCTACTCTCGTGATATCTGCTACACTTTGTGCACCGTGTGTCACGAATAGGTTCCCGGAGTCTCCTCCGAGTGACATATGCGTACACTTCCTGTCGTTTAGAGGGAGACTCCAATCATCTGACCAGCACTTAATACGGTCAGTGTCAATCTGCAATGCATTGGGGTCACACGCATTCCAGATTTTTAAGTCCTCGGCATAAAGGAAGGCGTTGCTGGAGACCAACTCGGGGAGATCATTGATGTGAATAAGAAACAACAATGGACCAAGTGCCGATCCTTGAAAGTCTCCCACAGAGACTGGCGATGGAGACGATAGGCCTGAACGGGCTTTTACTATGAAAGTCCTGTTACCAAGAAAGGAGGTTATCCAGCGGAGAACCTCTCCTTGGATCCCATAAGCTTCTGGTTTATGCAACAGAGGACCGTGTGGGACAGGGTCGAAGGCTTTGGCAAAGTCGAAGATTATAGCATCCGCGATATGACCGTTGTCTTTGGCCTCCGTTAGGCTACCCATGGAGATTTACATATTGGTTATGCATCACCGATCGGGAAGAAAGCCATGCTGGGTGGAAGAGAAAGGGTTACTTGAGAAGAAATGCTTGAAGATGGTGCGTTTTAACAGTCTTTCCATTATCTTGCACGAGATGCTGGTAAGGCTGATCTACCGATAACTGGCGGGAGAGTGACGTTTGTCTGTTTCAAATATAGGTGAGACAGTGGCCTCTTTCCATGCCTCCGGAAGAGTGCCTGTCCGAAGTGTCTGTTTAAACAGGTCAAAGAGGAGCACCGCCAAACCGACGGCCGCCTCTTTGAGGATCCGGGGATGGATGGCCTCTGGTCCCATGGCACTAAAGGAATGATCTTAAGCAAGAGGTCCTGAACGTCGGACACAGAAAAGTCAGCTGTCATGAGGGGGTGTTGGGAGTGTCTTTGCGGGAGAATTGGATGCCAGTTTGGCAGATCCACATTGTAGACTGATGAGTAGTATTATCTGAACACCTCGGAAACCACTTGGTGGTTGAAGGAGGTTTCCCCGTCGGTAAGCCGCTGAGAAAGTGCTGAAGGCTTAGTTTCTCTCTGGCGACGTATATATTTGAAAAGAAACTTCTTATTCTCGCGAGGCCCCCGTAGAATTTTTGACTATACCTTATGAGTGTGTCGCCGGATTTCCCGTTTGCACTTGTTTCGTACAGAGCAAAAGGCCTCAAGATCTTCCGGCCTACCCGTTAGACGAGAACGTACTTCGAGAAGGCGGCGTATGTTCAACGGAAGTGGTGCTCAAGAGGAGAAATGCCATAGTTTTCGAAGAACAAATGCCTCACCAGCTTCGAGAAAGGCAACTTTAAAGGAAAGTTGATTCAAGTTCACTGAGTCGGATGTGAGGCTGAGTGTGCTTACGAACGTCCTTACTGCGTTAAAGTCAGCTTTCTGGAAGTTTCCGATTGATTTTCTGTGAGCCCTCTCGGGGGCTGCTAGCCGTTTCATCACAACCTGGGCATAAGTGAGTGTCCCTGTGTGACGTTACGTCCTTTTCTCTTGGTCCAAGTTCGATGACTTTCGGACCGCTCTTGCTTTCAGAGCTTTTGGATGTTGATTTGCAGTTTTGCACCCTCGAAAATTTGGGAAAAATGTAGATGAGAAGATGGTATAGGACGAAATGTCCCCGATGAAACCGGGGAGACAGCCGCCGGAATGAGACATGTTTGGGCCATTTTTGATGCAGGGGGAATCCCAGCAGACTCACTGGGCTGTAAAGCTTGGGAATAAAATATATTTTGGCGGCCTTTTTTTTCGTGAGATGATTGGGGGTTTAGAACATTGGTGGTACTCAGCAACTTTGGGATCTGTTCTACCGGCCCCTGCATATCCACAGGCGCTTGACTTTCCAATGAGATCGGGGCAGTGGCCTCTGAAGTGAGTGCTTGGGGTGGTTCGTCCGAGGACACCGGTACCCTCTTGACATCAGGGATAAGGACCTCAACGCTAGCCTGGGGTTTGTGTTCAGCCTTGATGCATAACCTTATTCTGGCAATCTGAGAGCTGAGAGCTGTATTCCAGCATCTCGTGGATACAATTACTAAAGATTTATATGGTATATCAACATATCAAGGTGCGCCCGATGAGCTCATCCACGATTCTTGTCTTCTTTCTCTGTCTAGATGATTTTTTGACACGAACGTAGCCATTAAACCAAAAATGCGTAAACGTTCAGCTTTTTCTTTCTCATGCCTTGATTACTTTGTTGATAGTTGTGGCTTCCAAACAGGTTTGTGACACTTTGCCTCAGTGATGAATGCACCGTCACCAAACAACCTTCGTGACCTCAGTTCTGGTTTGGGTGCTCAGTATGCTGCATTTTTGTTCGACATTTTATCAGTCAACAATTATTCGCGGTTCATTAACCACGAGAAAGCGTTTTGTACTCCACTGCGTCATCTTCAATCCGTTGCTGTTTTGGAACCGCCCTCTGCCAAGAATTCACCAATTGTAACTACCTCTGCTTTTCTCAATGGAATAGGTGCGGTTCCTGAGTAGTGTGGTGTGAGCCTATTATATGCATTTCATTTTGCCCGCCTGAAGCCGAACGTGGGCATTCTCAGAGTAAGCGTGAAGCCCTCGGAGTATATTGGGCTACTAAAAAGACTTTGTGGATATATTTCCGGTCCGCCATTCATTAGTTCAGCAGAAACCGAAGCCTTAAAATTCTTGTATCATCTTATGAGATTGTTGGCAACCTCATCTTCTGCCATGGTACTGTAACGCGCAACCAAAACCAGTGAGCGCGCACGAATTGACTTTGAGTTGTGTGACGGGGCGTGCTGCTGTGTTGTCGGTGCCGTTTTAGCCTACGTTTGTGTAAGTCGTGTGCACGGCTTATTGGGCCTTCGGCTCATGGTTTTTTGTAATGTTCATCTTTTCAGAACTGCTGTTCGAACCCTTACTTCGCAAGAGCGCTGTCCCCTGGTGCGTCCATATTGCCCGAAGGTTGGTCCGTGAAGTCACGGGCATTCATAGTAAAGTCGGCCGGCCTGCATGTTACAATACAACGCTGGAACTCCGATCTCAGCTCCTACGGTTACTCATCTTGATGCGAAAACAATTCCCCATGTTGATTACTTATCCAGAATTCTGCTACCGGACTTAAACTTTAACGATGCTGACTGTTTACTAATTCAACCACTGCCAATAGGAAGGGATGCGCTTGTGTGTGATACCCTCACATTCCTCGGTTCAGTTACCTCTCCCTTAAAACGTTGCAAGGTAGGAGTGGAGTTCCTGCATTTTACTGTCACCATGAAGGTTTGCCTGTTACTCCGGAGGGATTACTGTGTTTTGATGGGCGTGCTGTAATTCCGCAGACTCTAAGTCCTGATTTCCTTGTGGACTTGCATTCCGGACATTTAGGAGTTTGTAATATGAAGTCGATTTCAAGCATATCTTGTTGGTCGCTGGAATTACAATCAGACGTCAAACTCTAAGCACAAAATTGTATCGAACACGTGCACAGGATTCATACGAAACAATCACGATATCTCCCATGGCCTGTTACGTTTGAAGTATTTTAGAGAGTTCACGCTGACTACGGCAGTTCATTTCATGGAGAAATACTATGTCCTTAGTGATGTTTGCTGTAGAAAGCCTGTAGTTTTTCTCACGACATCACCGTGTGCATATGTTACACAACTTGCTTTGACGAAAGTATTCTGTCGCGAGGTTGTACCTATTGTTTTGTTCACCGACAGTGGTACTCTCTTCACTGTTAAGTCTTTTGAGGAATGAACTAAAGAACTTGGATGTCGAAATTTCTTTACTGCTCTGCAACATCCACAGTCCACTGGACTCGCATTAAATTTTCTACACACGCTGAAATCTTTAATTGCCTTTTTAACACCGATTTCACCTGTGGAAATGGATCGAGGAGTCGATGTTCTTTTCATGAGACACAGAAGCGTAATCCTTTTAACTCTCGTTCTCTGAGTACTAGTCCTGACTGTAAAAAAACAGCTGATGTTACATTTTCCAGAGGCAAAGATCTACGTTCCGCTAATGGACTGTTTCTTTTATCTCACAGAAATTACATGGTTACTATTCTTGACTTGAAGCACCCCTTTGCCATAGAAGACATAGGCAAGAATGAGTCCAATTATAGAAGTCATTCTGTTGAAGTCAGCCCTGTTGTTCCGAAGTCCGATGAATCCTTTATGGGCAATTTCGTTGCATCTGGAAGAAGCAAGGTAACTGAAACGCAAGCTATTCCTGAATTAAATGAAACACATGAAGAACCGAAGATCAAAGGATATGAACGCGCGGAATCCAGACAACTACGGAATTTCAGATATCAGCAAGCTCACCAAAGGTGGGGTGGATGTGATAGATATAACTGACATGCCGTCTCCCATTGTTATGCAATTGTTTTATCATGTTAATATCCAAGTACAAATAGAAACATAAAATTCAACAATATACGTTCCGTGCTATTGTGCCTGATAGTAGTTTGCAGTTTTTTTACGTTCAATCTTTACCGCATGTAGCTCATTTCTAATTACAACACTGAAGTAGAACAAACATTACAGAATAAATTAAGAAACTCGCCTCACAAATTCCATCGCTAATACAAACAGAACAGCAAAGGTTAAGTACCGGCGGAGCACGTCGAATAAAACCTGCAGACAAGCAAAGTAATATGCGCAGGAGAGTGAGTGCGGTTCAGCTGCAAAATTGACAGGGAGTTATGCACAAAGAGCTAAGTAGAAAATATGGATATCGGAAACGTCTGGGAAGAATTTCTCAACAGATCCAACACAGCTAGCCAAATTTCTTCTCGAATGTTTGCCCCATCCAAATTACAGTGGTAACCTCTCGTTCAGTTACTCTCAGGTCCCTTGTAAATGATCACATCTTCCTCCCGTTGCAAATTCAATACGATTGCTGTTATGCGCCAGAAACCCTCTAGGAGATGAAGTATGTTCCCCATGCTTTCCATCTTAGTCTCTGGACTGATTGACGTCAAAGGTGCAACGAAAGAAAGCCGTTCACCATGACTTCCATTGTGCACCCTTGATGCGGCCGAAACAGTTGGCAGCTGCCCCGATAATCAGCGTTCAGAAACCGACCTAGCAACGGGGGTAGACAAGTCGCGTGAGCTGCTTACTTACTGACATCGTCGACTCTGCTGATCTCTTCATTCAGAATACCCTCCGAAAGAAAAGCAATGCATATCACGCTTTGAAATCTCCGCCATAGTCTCCAAACGAACATTATGGATTAATCCGTCCGAACGGCAGAAACAGTGCACGTTTAAGCTGTTGGTTGAATAGCTTATCGTGGTTGCATTGGCTTTCACCAACACAACATTCATCCAAATGTAACGTTCTTTATTTGACTAGCTTTGTTCAGCTTAAAGTGTGGGAGGGACATTATTTGTTAACCTTCTCAAAATACCAATGCTAGGTAGTTCGCCTGATTCCATCGTGCAGTGAGGGGGCTTCTTCGAAATTCAGTCTGGCATTGCCTCTAATAAGTGACCAATCATTCAGGGACGAAGAGGCAGAGTCATTAACGTCAGACGTCAGTGGTGTGGTCGAGGGACTGTGAAAGATTCGTTCTTACTCCAACTACTAACGACAACGAAGATTTCGACAGAAGACTGCACTACGCACACCGCGCTCAGAGTCCATCGAATAGACCTCACCATCCACGCACAGACTCTGTCCCTCTGGCTGCTATGTAGTGGATTAAAATGCAGGTGATACCACTTTTTATCAGCCTACCCCTCATCGCCTACTGACTAATGTCCCACTCCAACTCTGAGGCTAAATCTTGGTACCCACAAAGTTTGAGCCGCCGCACGAATAAATATCAGCTGGTGTCCCTCATCTTCCGTCACACCGAACCAGTGGCAAAAGCACGGAGCCGGTGTTCATAGTCTGTTCGACTTCTAGGTGGGCTGCCCCAGATTTCAAGCACGTAATTTCACAAACATATTCCTTCTCATCCGTCCAAGATCTTTTCATTTCGATCGAACCAAAATAGTTTCAGCCGACGTAGGAAGAGGGGTGTCAACTAGGCTGCGTTCACATGGGAGGAAGCGAGGCCAGTAACCACATTCTGGCCTTGTCAACATGCACATCGGCTCATGCCACTTTTAACCGCCGACACACCATGTAGAATCCAAAACGTTGGCACGCTAGTGCGAGCATGTGAACTTTCCAAAAATATGCTCTTCCTTCAAATAAAAGTGACGTATATCAATATCTTTCACGTGTTGTGTTCGGGGCAATACGATGAGAAACTATTGTTTGAATTCCACAGCAGAAACAAACCACCTCTCACTCATTCAAAGGACACTCCCAAATTCAGTGGAAGGCAGTTTATGAAGGCTGCTTCAATTCAATGATCCTCCCTCCTCATGAACACAGAAGTTATGGAAATTTCGCATTTCAGAAGGAAAGGCCTCTAGATGCGTCAGTCACGCACATCTACCTCCGTTGATCTTAGCTCAACAAGCGTCAAACAACCTACCTCCAATGTGCTCTTTTGATAACTGGTGTTCATTAAAATCAGATGAGAGTTGCAAGGATTCAGCCAAACGATGACCTCTAACAGTCTGTGCTACTCAGAATACCTGTAACAAATTGACACTAATCCATTAGACTTCCCCAAGCGCGCGCGTTTCGAAAAGGGTAAGTGTAACGCGTTTCACTGTCGTGCAGTTGGCGCCATTTTGTTTTTCGTTTGAGTAAGCTGTGTGCATGACTTACTGGACCTCTGACCCATACGTTTCGAGTTTTGTTAACATTATAGGATCTCGCTGTGCTCCCGTCCTTCAAAGAGACGCCGACCATCAGTGCTCCAACTCCGTCGCGCATTACAATTGGCGTCACGGGCAGGATGTTCTCCGTCGGCTTGTGTCGACGTGATCAACTGATGCTGATACCATAACGAACTGCTGGTTATTACGGTTAGCATGATCAGGCATGCCTGGGTTCGCACGTTGCAATCACACACGCAGTACGCGTACGCACGAACACAACACAACCTATGCGCATGTATCCAGTGTTCTGTGATACCACTGGCACTGGCCGGATCACGAAGGCCCTGGAACACTGGGGACGGTGTTCATCCGAGGAGGGTGCATTGTAACGCGTTTCGCTGTCGTTTGATTGACACTGTAGTGAGATCACCTTCGACGTCCCCAAAATTCTAAACTCCCCACGACGTGAGATTTGCCTTGCCAGTACCACCGCGCCTGTTCAAATTACCTTGTATATGTAAACTTACTACAAACCACCAGCATCAAAGTTAGTGGGCCGGCATAAGTATCGCAGTTATGCTCTCAGCTGTGTAATGAATTCGTACTAGCTCTACTCCTGTAGGTTACATTCACTAGGATAACAATGTTGAGCTATTACCGTTAGGAACGCTGCTCAACCAGTCTAACGCTTGTTTGAATTCTGTAGGTCGACTGAAATTTTCCGTCGACGCACTCTTCCACTCTGGCGTCTGTTGTGCGGTTGTGCTCAAGGTGATCTCACGTCCATCTCCCTAGCACCTCTTAATTGTTACGTTGAAGTCTGTTGTGAACGGTGAGTAAATCAATAAATAAAGTTTGTTCGCAGATTTATCATTTTCTCTCTGCGATTTCCGATTCACGGTAGCATAAAGTTGGCGAAACTCCGGGCGTACGAATTCAGGATCTAGCACTTCAACACTATTTCGGTTTTCGTTCGAGTAAGTTGTGTGCATGACTTACTGGGCCTCTGGCTCATGCTGCTTTGGTTTTTGTTAGCATTCCAGATTCTCGTTGTGCTCCTGTCCTACAAAGAGACGATGTTCCTCCGTGGTTGCTGTCCGTCGCGCATTACGCAAGTAATTATTGCCTGAAAATTGAATTTAATTTTTTTTCATATAATCGTTATCGGTGATACCACTATTCTATATAATCTCGTCACATTTGACTTATTCAATAATCATGGTGACCAAAATCACTTGTCACACAAAATCCGCGGATGCCAAAACCAAAACATCAAGCTCTAAAGTCAATGTTGATCATCCCGTAGGCAAAGGCTGTAGATTCAGAACTCACTCAGGCTCTCCCAATGACACTGCCGTTAAAGTGGCGAAGATAATCCGGTAGTTTCCAACCCTCGAACTAACAATTGTTCTGTTCCTGTAAATAGCGTATTGGCGGATACATTTGGTAATGTATCTAGGCTGGAGGCGGAGCTCACACAATTAAGTGCAAGCTATACTACACTTGATTCTCTAAATGAGAATCTTGTCTCTCTATCTTACATTTCCAAAGTGTCCGAAATTCACAAAGTGGATAACAATCAGAGCGTAGGCATTTCCATCAACACATTAGTAACAGAAATCGCGGAAAGGATGCGTTGCTCAAACAACGCCATAGTATTCGATGTGTCAGACAGAAATAAAAAGATACTCTCGTAAATTACCGAAATAGACTCAGCATCAATCACCTTGTTGATTTTGTCAAGGTTTGTTGCGTTATTTTGAGATTGCTGAGCTTTGCCTGATGTTGAAAAGCGGCCCCACGTTTTGCTCCCTTCCCCAAATAAAATACATTATTCAGCCCTGTTCTTAAACCATCTAATTTGACCGATTCCTTTACCCTTATTCAGTCCGAGCCCCGTAAACTTCTAAATACTAAAAATTAGACATTTTCTCTTCCATATTTTTCCTTGAGTAACTTATTGTTCCCACCGTTTCTCGACGCGTGAACGGTCGTTTTGCTCTGACCCAACAAATGACCATTTGTTTGAGTGAGCTCAACCCGTTTTATCGTCCACCATTGTTGATTGGTGTCTGGTTGTCGATTTGTTGTGCAGGCGCTTTTCTCTTTGATTTCTGAGGATTTTCACATTCGAGGTGAGGGACTCAATTTTCTTGTACATCGATTTAACCAGTACTGTATTAACTCCGGTTAATACGAGCGCCTTCTCGTTTACCGTTTCGAGGATAGATTATCTCTGTCGTTGAACATTGAGGGGCATTTACCGGATCAACAGATTGCTCGTAACTTGGTGTGAACTTGAATCGTTGGCGAACGATTCAATATACCTGCGTGCGACTCCGTAAGAAGTCACGAAAGTTCTGCTGCCCGCTATTATTCGAATTCCACGGCTCAATTTGTTAAAAATTTTGGAGGACAGAAAGCATCTTGGAAAGGAATGTCAAAACTCTCACTGGACAGGACCTCTGTTTTTTTTAAAAGTTATCCAGGACGCGTCAAAACAGGGCACAACGATACCCAAAGATGATAAAATGGGTCCTCAACATCGCTCAGCCTCACTTTGTTGCATTGCACCTGAATGTACTAGTGATCATATCGACAATGCCAACGCCATCAAACATAACAAATTTGCCGACCTGATTGATCTAACAGTAGATCTTGGCTGTTCCCACAGCGTGCCGAGCGTTGGAGGGGAACTCGATCGAGAAAAATACTGGCAAAAGAGGGTATGCGAATGACTGTGCTCATATTGAAAACAGTGGAGGGCCTAGACAGCAACCTAACTACGCGGAAACTGGTTCAACTAAGGCAGAACATCTGCAGTCTGCTAGTCGAAGACGTCGGTGTCTCATCTTTGAAGCAATTCCGTAGGAAACCAAAAACCGACTGCCAGTGAGGTATCCGTGCTAATGAGCCCCCTTCAAAACACTACCCTACGGGTCGCTCAAAAGATCAAATTGGTAAAAACGCATATCCGTACCCAGTGAATAAAGACGCATGTCTTACCACCCCCCTCCAATTCCAATCTTGACGTATATATTCATCTGAGGCCAAACCAGAGCCTCCCTGAAGCTGTTTACCCTACGTTCGACACCCCTCTCAATAGAGATTGCCCTGCTCTTCAAATGCTCACCTGAACGCAACCCGTGATCCCTTCGTTGACATCGTGCAGGTGAGCATGACCAATTCGCCTCAACCTCACTCTTTTTTAGTGGGACACAGACCCCTCAAACCTCCCTTATTGACTCCGTCCCCCATTGTTCCACTACCCAACCACACCTTACTGGCACTTCTCCAACATTTCCTGTCATGGACTCAAACGCAAGTGACACCCGATCATTCTCTAATGAGCTCACTATAAGGACGTCAGACCGAGCGATGTTACCATAGTGTTTGGGTCAAGAAGACATTTCCGTTGTAGACATTTTTAAAGGTCTAAAAATGATGCCGAACAATAAAAATGTGCTTGGTTTATTGCTTTTCAATGCGCGTTCGCCAATTAATAAGATGCACATTTTTAGATCCTTCATCTTCTTATATAGTCCTCATATTATTCTAGTCACTGAAGCTTGGTGCACCCGTAAGACTCCAGACACAACTAAACGTCATAGGTTATCACATGTTCCGCAGAAATCGTGGTGTAGGACGAGGTGGAGGGTGATTAATTTACCCAAGGGAGCAATATTCCTCAACTCTAGTATGTGAGCCATGTCTTTGTATGATGGATGACTCCTTGTGGCTGTTGGTGTCGACTGAATCCTGTGAATTACTCTTGGGGTGTGTCTACGGACAACCTCAAGCCACTCATGNTCACATGTTCCGCAGAAATCGTGGTGTAGGACGAGGTGGAGGGTGATTAATTTACCCAAGGGAGCAATATTCCTCAACTCTAGTATGTGAGCCATGTCTTTGTATGATGGATGACTCCTTGTGGCTGTTGGTGTCGACTGAATCCTGTGAATTACTCTTGGGGTGTGTCTACGGACAACCTCAAGCCACTCATGACAACATGACGAACCTTATTAATGGGCTGAACTATGTATCAACCTTACCTTTACAGTACAAAATAATTTGGGGGTACTTCAACATGCCCAATATCTCCTGGATCTCTTTCACAGCCCCCGCAAATCAAGCTGAGTTCCTTGCATGTGTCCAAATAAAAGGATGGCGCCAACATGTTTCAGCGCCTACTAGACAAGACCACACTTTCGATCTCATCTTTATCACGGGCATCTATTCTGCTATTGTGTCGGTCTCGGAACAACTTCCAGGAAGTGATCACAACACAGTCAACTCCATGTTCGACCTAAAAGCTGTGAAACGGTCGACCGTCATACCTTACCGCCGAACTAAATTCGTCGACTGGGACGGGTTCAACACACCGCTGAGATTTCTGGAGTGGAACACACTTTTTCTGACCTCCGATCCTAGTAATGTAACTGGAGCATTTAATAAACACTTCGGGTCTTGCATGAACACCTTATCTCCACAAAGATCAAGACACCGTAATGGGTACTGATAAATCAGCGAAGGAAACGGAATATGCGTCCTAGTAGCCTGGTCTTACGCACGGTCTGGGCTGGATATATATGTATATATATATCTTAAAATGGGCATAAAGCAGAAGATTATACGTAAATATATATACCGATATCGGACGTGGTTCTACAAATTCAGCAATAAACAATTCAAATATGCATCAACTTACGACCAGGTTTACAAGCGCATACAACAGTGCAGCAGAAACGTGACAAAGTGTCCGATTAATTCCAGCGGTAAAACGTGCTGTGGGTTACGGTTACTCATATAAACAAATATGGTAGAATATGGTAGAAATTGAAGTATTAGTATGAAAGCCGAATACAGTTCGATTGTTCACGTACGATGTAGTGTTTATGGAAGGGAAATAAATTTCACCGTATCAAGCAGTCAAGACTAAGAGCGAATATTACAGACGGAAGTCGCGTAAATTCGGAGATGAGGGCATACCACTGTCAACTTGTGAGTGGAAGAAAGTGAAATGTGAAACTGGAGTTCACATTCCCCGACAATCGCAGAACCGGCAGCGTCCTCTTCTTTCAGGGTTTCTTCCAACAAACAAATTTACCGAACGTCTCTTCTGAAATTTCCTTTGTTCGTTCGTATAATTACTTCTCTCACCATACCGTCGTGCCCTCTCTTCGTTTCTTCAACTGTGCCCTTTGGCCACAGACCTCTTGATGTGCGAATATCGCTGACGAAAATTAGGTCCCATACCTTCAAGTCTCGTTTCTTTTCGTGCCACTTTTGCCGGTTCTGTAATACAAGTATATAACACCGCAGCCACCTTCTCCAGAATTCTTCGGACAAATGGTGCACTTGTCGCCAGCATTTACTCAAACGGTTCGGTAATTGAGGTTCCTTCGGCTCCATGGACCGTTTGCCCGTTAAAACCAGTAACTTGTTCAAACATAGGGTCCCTAGGTCGTCTGTATGACCTGGGTTAGGAGTTTGTGGCCGGCTGTTGAGTATTCTTTCTACTTCTGCCATGGTGGTTTGCAGAACTTCATCGTCTATGACTTTATCACCCGTGATCAACCGGAATATCTGCTTTATCGAACGTATCAGGCGTTCCCACGCGCCACCACGATGACTANCACTTCTATATGCACTGATCTTACAGAGAGGCAAGTGAAAATACATCCATATCGCTTTTATGTTGTTCGTCTGTGCTTGACAAACAGAGGACTGAAGTAATCTATGCCTACAGCGACAAATGCTGTTTGGAAGACCAAGAATCGACCCCCACTTATGGGTGCCATCTGCTGACCACATGGCTTGGCGTCCCAAATCCTACACTTTGCACAGTTTTGCAACAGTTCGCGTACCGTCGAGGTTCCCTTCAAATTCCAGTATCGTTGGCGAATTTCAGAAAGCACATGAGATGCTCCAACGTGTCGATTTTTTTCGATAGTCCAAAATAAATGAGCGAGTTGCAAAATGTTTAGCAGGTAGAAGAATGGGATATCTCGCATCAGATGGCGATGGAGACCAGTTCAACCCTTCTCCGACTCGTAGGATGTCGCGTTCTAAAAAGGGACACAACTTCCTAAGATGACTCGCGAGAAGTTCAAGGCATCTGCTGGACTCTCTTAATGTGCGGGTTTTAATCGTCTAAATGTCGCCTCCGAAATAATGTTGTTATGTCACTCGCACTATCTCCAATTCAGCCTCTTGGATATCGCTCGGCATTAAGGGTCCCAATGCCAAAGCTTCCGTCATCCTACCGAATTTAAGTATTAAATATCTTTCAAACCGTAGCAAAATTACTATTCTCCGTCGCAGCATTTTCCAACTAGAACAGCTGGCAAACACATCAAACCATGAACACGTCGTTTGGCAGTGGTGAACAAAAATTACGTCCTTCTTCTGTCACTCTCTCAGAATTTCGCCCTAGGCCTTTGGTATAGCTGGCCACTCTGATTCTTCCTGTCTCAAAAAGTCTGGTCTGTGAAGCCACTGATTCAACTTACGTTCATCGCGTGCGCGTATTCTTCTCGACGCTAAATCCGCGGGGTTCTCTGATGTCTCAACATATCGCCACTGAGCAGGAGACGAACACTGATGTATAGCGGATAGTCGATTTGCCGTGAACATAGTAAACCGCTTGATTGTAGAACGGATCAGCTGGAAGACTACCATCAAATCCACCCAAAATGTCGGATTGGACTTGAGTTTAAGTTCTTCCATAGCCGGGCTACCAGAACTGCTGCGGTTAGTTCTAAGCGAGATATGGTAACCGATTTGATGGGAGAGACGCGCGACTTTCCCATCAGGATGGAACACACTACATGCTTATCGTCGTTTTCTACCCTAGTACAAACTACTGCTCCATAACCCAGCTCGGATGCATCTGAGAAACAATGCAGTCTCACATCAACAGTAGCAAATGCCGTCGGTATAAGGGGGCGAGGAATTTTCACTTGCTCCAACGAACGGATATCGATAAGAAAGCTGTGCCATTCATTCATTTCCGCCTCGTCCGCAATCTCATCCCAGTTCATACTTTTCCTTACAAACGACTGTAACAGTAGCTTGGCTGGGAGCAGTACGGGGGCAACAAATCCCAACGGATCATAGATAGAGGCTACAAAGGACAGTATAGCTATTCGAGTACATCCGGCGTCGTTCTTTTTTAGGCGAATGGTAATATAGTCACCGCAGACATTCCACAATACTCCGACAGTTGGATGCATGGAAGATTGCAGAGTACGGTCCGCGTAGTCACTGGAAACTGATTCGGTCGACTGAAGGGGCAATGCTTGACTGTCGTTGCTCATCCACTTGGTCAAATTAAATCCGCCTTTAGATGCGACCACTATGAACTGGGAGGCTAAACTTCGAGCTTCTTCTAGGGAGTCGCAGCTGAACAGGCAGTCATCGACATAGAAACTCTTCTTCATAACCGATAAAGTCAAATGGGGAAATGCCTTGACACAATCTTCTATATATATCGGCTGAGTGCGAAACTGGCGCAGCTCGGGGAAGATGTAGGTCCAAACGGATGAACCGTATTGCGATATACAGCAGGTTCTCAATGGAACTGTTCATTGGGTCACCACAAAAATCGTAGACTGTCTCTGTCGCTTGCAGGGATTTTGATTTGGTGGAACATGGCCTCAATATCGGCCACCACTGCGATACGTCAAAAATCGTAGACAGTCTCTGTCGCTTGCAGGGATCTTGACATGGTGGGACATGGCCTCAATATCGGCCACCACTGCGATACCTCCAACCCTGAATCTAATCAGAACACCGACTAAACTGTTGACAAGATCAAATCCTTTAAGCAGTTGTCTATTCAGCGAAGTGCCTTGATAATTGTTTGCACAATCGAATACGACTCGGATTTTT